>JAJMCV010000058.1:789419-1075184 GCA_030573195.1 Nothofagozyma chilensis
AAAAGCCGAGTTCAAGGAAGGTGTTGATTTACTTTCCAGAGATCACGGTAGAACTCCAGTTCAATGGTCCGCTGAAGAGAATGCTGGTTTCTCCACGGCTAAACCTTGGATTAGAGTTAATGATAACTACAAGACTGTGAATGCAGCTTCTGAACTTGCAGATCCTGCTTCCTTGAGAAATTATTGGAAGAAGGTGGTCAGTTTAAGAAAGGAACACAAGGATATCTTTGTCTACGGGTTAAAGTTTACAGAATACTTCCATGATGATGAAAAGTTGTTTTCTTACTCCAAGAAAAGTGCTGATGGCAAACAAGTGTTTGTAGTTCTCAACTTCTCCGAAGACGAGACAACTTATGAGATTCCAATAGAAGGCAAATTAAAGTTGCTTATTTCATCTTATGATGATGAAGAAGGTGCTGATACGAAATTGAGACCTTTTGAAGGTAAGGTTTTCTTTGTTGAGCAATAGAATAGATTTATTTTAGAGTTTGTTAAAATGGATTAGTATAGATATAATAATATTTTTTTCTGCTTTGCCCATCTTTAATTGACTAATATATTTAGAGATTAATATACTTTTTATGATTTCAAATTTTAAAAAAGTGATAAACTGAAACATTATAAAATATAAAAATAATTAATAATAATTAATAATGTTTTCTCCCATTTGCAACCCATTATTTTTCAAGGGCTTAGAAAAGCGGCAAATTCGTATTAAACCCCGTTATCATACGAAGAGAATATGAGGATAGCCCCACTACAAGGATTGTTCACCTAAAAACATAAAGTGGGGCCCAACTAGTGGGTAATTGTTACTCCAACTGATTATTAGTACCTGGATTCATCTTGCGGAGTTACATTCCTGGGGAAATAAAGCCCTGGAAGTCACCCCATTTGAAACTTGGCAAATTGATGTTATTGATTTCATATTATTTTTAAATCTGAGAAAGAGGATTATTCGTTGAACGTGAAAGAAGTTCTGACATACCGAAAGCCATATTTCCCATACACTCTTACATTTACATAAAAGAAATCGTAAATTCAAAACTTAGTTTCATAAAAGCCCCAACAAAGAGCTTAATCATCATGGTGCATCTCACTGTTGACAATTTTCTCAATTTGAGATTTGTCTAACTTGTGAACTAAGGCAGCAGCTTCGAATGGATCAACCTCAGTGTACTTGAACTTTCTAGCCTTGGTACCGTTCTCGAATAACAAATCTAATTCGGCGAAAGTTCTATCCTTTGTTTCTGGCATGTCGAACCACATCCATACCAAGAAGAGCAGAGAGACACCAGCCCAGAAGAATCCTGTTTTGGCTCCCCAATTCCATTGGGTCGAGTTTAACATGTAAGGAGTCAAGACGGCGTTGACAATACCAGCAACATTATAAGCATTTCTGGCTAACACGATGGTCTTTGTTCTTAATCTGGAAGATGGAACCTCACCAACTAAACAATAGGTGACTGGACCAACGGTACTATCGTAAGTAAAGGTATAGATCAACAACAATGAACCAATACCCCAAGAAGCACCACTGTTACTGGAATCAGCACATCCTAAACCACCAATAATCAATAAGATGACAGTCTGAGTAAATAATCCTCCAAAGTAAAGAGTAAATCTACCAAATTTGTTAGACGCAGTCCATGAACACAAGCAACCCAAAATACCAAGACAATATTGTATAATGGAGAAAGTGAAAGCATTGGAAGTGGCTAATCCAGCCTTTTCGTAGAAGTAAGTGGAGTATCCCATCAATGTACTACCACACCAATTTTGGGCAACCCAGGTGAGGATAGCAATTCTAGAACGTCTGCCATTAGCACCTTTGAAACAATCAAAGTAGGTGGCACCAGCGGTCATAGCAATTTCATTCTCGAGAGTGATTTTCATTTTGGTAACCATAATATCAGCCACGGCTTCAGGATCAGGATTATGTTCATTTTTGGACATCAATCTAAGTAATGAATGTTTAGCTTCTGCCAATCTATTCTTTCTGACTAACCAGTAAGGACCTTCAGGAGCAAAGTAAATAGCGATGGCAATTGGAACTGGGTATGCCCATTGGACTGCGAATGGAATTCTATAAGCCCAGACGGTAGTATTACCGTTCAAACCCTTCAAGACACCGGAGGCAACTAATTGACCGAAGACCCAACAAACGTTAACATAGGTGGTTAAGTAATATCTCAAGACCAATGGACACACTTCGGTAGCATATGAAATAGTCAATGTTTGGAAGACACCCCATGGAATACCACATAATACTTCACCAACGGCCAAGGTTTGAACGTTCTCAGCAAAGAAAAGAATAAAGATAAATGCAACAACAGAAAGTAAGGAAGCGATTAAAGTTTTCTTGTAACCCCATCTATCAGCAGCGATACCAGCAAATTGTAAACCAATGATCTCACCGATGTTGGTACACATACTCAAACCAGTTTGCCATGGAGCGGAGATTTCGTAAATTCCCGCGTCAGTCAAGTGGCCATACTTTTTAGCAAAAGGTTGGAAGGCATAAAAGGAACCTAATAAACATGTATCGTAACCTTCCATGATCAACACGGACGATAAAATCACAGACCACATAGCTGCCTTAGGATAGGTTCTGAGACCCTCCATCAATCCCATAGCCTTATCTCTACCTTCCGATTCTTTGGCATCATCAGAAGCACCTAAAAACTTGGTGACATAGTCCATCATTTCATCACCCCCACCTAGTTCCTCGCTAAGTTCCTTGAACTTCATTTCTTGAACGATCTCATTGGGATCGTTGATATCTTCTTGGTGTTGGACCTTGGACATTGTGATAATTGGTTTGTTATAGATTATCTTGCTCTTAAACTGGGGTGAACTGTCTATCTTATATACCCAGAAATTTGCAGCCTCGAGCCGCAAAGATTAAGTCCAGATTAGGTTGACCTTCCAAGGAGTTTGTTTAGGTGACGTACAAGTGAAAGGTGCAATGTATTGGGATGTATGCACCCCAGTTTACTCACATCCCCGTACATATTATTGTGAATGCTCGGGAAACACAGAGTAGAGGCAAATGCGGCTGTAATACAGCACACCAGTCTTCTCCAAAAGCAGTTTCGTTCAGAAAATAATCTAGCAAATAGCCTACCGCTACATGAATAATCCCTTGTATATGTCCTTCCAAGTTAAGCCGTGCTTAGAGCCAATAATGGAGATTCACGCTCTCGTGCGACTACGAGTCAAACCATATTTCCCCCACACTCCTTGTATTGGACGCATGATCCCATTTCCATAATATTTCATGGCGTTTACCTGTATGTTGATCAGGTATTCTTGCGAAACCGGTGTGACCGGTTCTCTGATGCACCTTCCGGTCGCCTGTGTACGTGTGCCACCAATGCCCTCTGCATTGCCCCATAGTTGAATAAAACCTTATATGGGGCCGATCGTACTCCTCCAAGAGAATGGTGGGGTTCTATCACCGTTTCTCGGCTGAACAGTTTAGTGATAAATAAAGTTTATCACGAATGTTCCGAATTGGGTGAGGGACACCCCTCTCCACAACTGCGGATCACATCTTGTGTTTCTCGGAGAGTCTCAAGTGGGATCATATAAACGCGATTGATGGAGCATTATATTAAGAACTCAGATGTTGAGAACCTTATTAAGTACTGTTCAACTGAGTTTTATCAAAATGACTACTCAACATAAAATCGAACCAAAATGGTGGAAAGAATCCACAATCTATCAAATTTGGCCTGCCAGTTACAAGGACTCGAATGGTGATGGTGTCGGTGATATTCCAGGCATCATTTCCAAATTGGACTATTTGAAGGACTTGGGCGTGGATATCGTGTGGTTGTCGCCTATGTATGCCTCGCCCCAAATAGATATGGGATACGATATCTCAGACTATCAGGCTATTTATCCTCCTTACGGTACAATGGATGACATGGATGCGTTGATTTCTGGTCTTCACGAAAGGGATATGAAGATATTGGTCGATTTGGTCATCAACCATACTTCGGACCAACATGAATGGTTCAAGGAGTCTAGGTCCTCCAAGACCAACCCCAAGAGAGACTGGTATCATTGGCAACCAGCCAAGTACGATGAGAATGGGAACAGACAACCTCCCAATAATTGGGCATCGCATTTTGGAGGGAGTGCTTGGGAATGGGATGAATTAACTCAGGAATACTATTTACATCTCTTCTGTATCGAACAACCAGATATTAACTGGGAAAACGATGAATGTCGTTGGTTCGTTTACGATAATGCAATCAAGTATTGGTTAGATAAGGGATGCGATGGTTTCAGAATTGATACTGCTGGTTTGTATTCCAAGGTTCCTGGTTACCCAGATGTTCCAATTGTGGACCCAAGTAGCGAATTCCAGCCTTCAAACCCAGCTACCCATAATGGTCCTAGAATCCATGAGTTTATTCATGAGATGAACCAAAGAGTCTTCAGTAAATACGATTGCATGACCGTCGGGGAGGTAGGTAGTGGTAATGTTGATGATATTGTGAAATATTGTGGCGCTTCTAGAAAGGAAATTGATGAAATGTTTATCTTCAACCACACTAATGTTGGAAGAAACCCAAACATCTCATATCATTTGATTCCTTGGACCTTGCCAGACCTCAAGAAGGCTATCGTTTCTACATTTGGCTTTGTCGAGGATACGGATGCATGGTCTACCGTTTATTTGGAAAATCATGATCAACCAAGATCTATCACAAGATTTGGTAGCGATGATCCAAAGTATAGAAGCATCTCGGGAAAAATGTTGGCCTTGATGGAGATCACACTTTCTGGTACATTGTATATTTACCAAGGCCAAGAGATTGGAATGACTAATGCTAAGGGTTGGTCCATTGAGGACTATAAAGATGTTGATGTGTTGAACCGTTGGAATATTCTTCTTGAACATAATGCTTCCGAGAAAGCCAAAGCCGAGTTCAAGGAAGGTGTTGATTTACTTTCAAGAGATCACGGTAGAACTCCAGTTCAATGGTCCGCTGAAGAGAATGCTGGTTTCTCCACGGCTAAACCTTGGATTAGAGTTAACGATAACTACAAGACTGTGAATGCAGCTTCTGAACTTGCAGACCCTGCTTCCTTGAGAAATTATTGGAAGAAGGTGGTCAGTATAAGAAAGGAACACAAGGATATCTTTGTCTACGGATTGAAGTTTACAGAATACTTCCATGAGGATGAAAAGTTGTTTTCTTACTCCAAGAAAAGTGCTGATGGCAAACAAGTGTTTGTAGTTCTCAACTTCTCCGAAGACGAGACAACTTATGAGATTCCAATAGAAGGCAAATTGAAGTTACTTATTTCATCTTATGATGATGAAGAAGGTGTTGATACTAAATTGAGGGCTTTTGAAGGTAAGGTTTTCTTCGTTGAGCAGTAAAATGGGTTAGGATAAATATGATAAATATGATGTGTTTACTATGTTTTCTCCATTTGTAAGCAATAGTGATCCCAGAAAGTCGCCGTAAAACTATCTTACGACTAACATGTCGAGGCCCCACCATTAGCTATCTATGAAGAGGGGCCTAACCAGTGGGGAAATGCTACTCCAACTGATTGTCTAAGGCTCCTTGGTTCATCTCGCCGAGTTATTTGGGGTGAATAATGAAGAATAAGCCACCGGAAATCACCCCAATATTAATTGCTCAAGAATGTTATTATTGGTCAGTCATTCTCGTAGTTCTTGAAATCTGGGGAAAAGAGGACCGTCGGTAGAACGTGAAAGAAGTTCCGGTTTACCGACACTGGAATTTCCGACCATGTGGACCTCCCTGCCTGCTGGCCTTGTAGCAAGTGAGATTTAGCAGTCCATGCTTCTTCGTTTATATGTGATTAGAGTTTCATTCGAAGATTGCTCACGAATGAGAGTCTAATTTGTCGCTCATCTACTCTTTTTGGCCCTTTGACAGTGGAATATCCCCATAAATATTGGCCTTCAAACGCCACCCCTACATTAAAATCTCCGCTTTCTCGTTCCGGATCAACTGCGTGTCTCTAAGAGACGCGAGCGAACAAATACGACGCTAGTTGCATATTCCGATGAAGAACCCGCGACTAGGCTGTGGCGGTGACATATTGATGATGTGTCACAAAGGCACTATGCGTTTATCAGTCAATTCGAGAGTCTGGAAACTCCGTGTAATATCATACGGCATTTTCGCCTGTTATTTAATGATGGTATGTTTCAATTGTGACTTTTACAACACTGCCGAATAACCTAGAAAATAGCTGTAATCTCATGAATTCAATTATCGGAGCCCATGTAGAGCACATTTCTTTTTCTGCACTAATTAAGCATGTTTGGATTAAAAAGAATATTTGTGGGGTTGAGTTTCAGAACTTTAACCGTACGCATGGTTCGAGAGCCTCTTTTGACAGTTCTATTTGAATCATGAACTTCAAACGTCTTTATCCTAGCAATCAAAGGAAATTATTTCTCTTGCAGTCTCATGTCTAACGCCAACTATTCTCCTCTTAGAAACTATGTCGCAGAATACTGCAGAAGAGCTCAAGCTATACGAGAGTGAAACTGGATGCATTGGGATTTAGGTTTGAGGAGGGGTGGGTCCTGGCTTTCTTGACAAGGTACCTCAAGTAGACAATTTTCATATTCCGAAATATTGCTTCCATCGAGGCCAGTCCCCTTTATTCGCAAAATTGGGAAAGGCCTTCTGGATTGAGAAGAAATATCTCAACATTCTTAATAGAGATATAGTGATATCCTAGTCTGATGCATTTATTTTTGATAGTGTTCCACAATTAAATTTTTTTTTAAAATTGCTCTATCAACGTCTTCTCTATACTTTATTTCATTGTTACAGCACACGTGTATCGCATGCCCTTGGATTATGACAAAAGGAATTATGTATAACTTATCGGATAGTAAGCTGTATTAAGCTGTAATTAGGTAGATAACCAGTGATGAGTCAACTAGATAGATATGATCTGATCGGTGCACATAAAGAAGAATGGTGTGGAAAGAGGCAACCATTTACCAGATAACGCCTGCGAGTTACAAATATTCTACCGGGGATGGAATACGTGGTATTCTTCCAGGTATATTCTCAACTCTGGATTATTTAAAGGAGTAGGGTATTGATGTTATTTGGTTATCGCCAATGTATGATTCGCCCCAAGTAGATATAGACAAGTACATATCAAACTACCATGCAATATACCCACCGTATGGTACTATTGCTGGTATGGCGAACTTAATTAAAGAGGTTCATCTACTTGGAATGAGAATTATATGACACTTCTGACCAGCATGAATGGTTTAGAGAATCACGTTCCTCAAAAACTAACTCAAAGTGGCAGTGGTATTTTTGGCAACCCATAAATATGATATAATAGGAAACTGTGTACCTCCTAATTGGGCTTCCAACTTAGGTGGTAGTGGGATGAAGAAACTCAAGAGTACTATTTACATATTAACTCTAAGTAGCAACTCAATTTGAATTGGGAATATGAAGAGTGTCGGCTCCATGTTTATGAACACGCCATTAGGTATTTGCTATATAAAGGCTGCGATGGATTCAGAATTGATACCTGTGCCATGTACTCAATGGTACCTGGACTTCCTGACGTACCTTTAGTAGATGCAAATAGTGAGTATCTGTATTCAGGGGTACATACACTCAATGGACCCAGTATCCATGATTTTATCTAGGAAATAAATAGTATGGTTTTCAGTAAATGATTGTATAACGTTAGGCGAAGTTTGCACTTCAAATCTTGATAATATCGTCCATCACTGTGGAAGGGCCAGAGGTGAAATCAATGAGTTATCTTTGTTTGAGCATGTTAATATTCTTATCCGTATTAGGCGATACCAGGGGAGTTGAAAAGTTTCAATGGCTTCATCGGTATCTTCAAGTTTGATGATATCACTGATACTTGGCCCACGGTATTTTTAATGATCAGCCAAGATCACACCAAGATTTGGAGATAGCATTGAACAATATAGAGAAAATTCCGGAAAAATATTGGCATTAATGCTTCCCACTAGAACGGTAACTATATCTATCTATCAATGACAGGGAATTAGGAAATAACAGATTATAAGGATGTGGCAGTCACGAATATATGGAACATTATTATCGAGAAGAAGCCAGATGAGGTAAATATATTCGCAGACACTTGATGTGGGGTCTTTGTGGAATTTTTGGAAGACCTTACTTAAACTTAGAAAAAGTCATAAGGATATCTTTATATATGGAATGTCCAACGGAATACTTTGAGGATGTTCCGAGTTTGTTTACCTACACCAAAATTTTCAGCAGAGAACAAGATTGTTGCAATTTTCAATTTTTCCAAGAATGTGATAAACATCCAATTTCCCTTACATGGGAGATTTGATTTAATGATTTCCAAGTATAGTAAGCCTAGCGTAACGAGAGCTTATGTAGGGAAAGTATTTATCGTCAACTGTTTTCAATACCGTTCGACGGAGCTTCGGGAAGACAATTATGCGAAAACCACTGAAAAGAGGATAGCAACTCCTCTCTTATTTGCAGTATAAGAAATTTACACTTCCTTATCACCGCTAGAAAAGATACAGGCGGTTTACGGATACATGTGGCTGGAGACCTACTTGTAATACTCGGAGGAACCAGATATGTCAATCAATCTAGGACCCACTAGGTCCCTAAGAAGGTCAGATTAAGTCTATCTCTATTCAGCAACTGAACCTGGAGAGTGTTGGGGAACAGTTAATAAACTCTTGGATTTTATTTATCAAAGTGTTACATAGGCTATACGGCATGGAGGTGAAACAGAGTAAGTAGTATATAAAGCAACTCATTTAGAATGAGACAGATCTTTTGATAAATCGGAAGTGCATATTGTTCAAACTAGTAGTATCAGCTTGTAGAATTCTTGGGTAGCTGCAATAGATCCCACAAGCCTCTGGCAGTTTTCGTATTGGCATTTTCAGTCAACATAAAAATGAGGTAGTACGTAATAGTGTGAGATCAATATTCCTGCCGACCTGAATTACGGACGGATGAATCTCTCACGTCTAGAAAGTAACTACCAGGGCAACATATGCGTCTGCACGAAAGTAGCAGCAGTAATACCTATACCTTGCGAGAAAAATGCCGAAGAATGGATTGTCTCTTGAAGATGGTAATCAGTGCGTATACTCTTTAGTCCCCTTTCTAGTGTTAGATAAAAGTGGCTGTGTGTCCAAAGTTCTATCGATTTTCTCTTTTTTGTTTCCCTTCTTTTTTAGAGTCAAATAAATTCTCTCCTGTTCGCCCACCTGGGGATAATTGAGAGGATAATTCATAAATGCAGCAGATACTGTCAAAGCAATTAATATGTCAAGTTTCCAAATGTAATGGAAGTCTTTAAGAGAAGAAATGTAATTCAAGGAGGGTTCATTATTGAAATCCCAAGTCTCGGCTCCAAAATAATATTCAGCATCTCCTCGAGCCTTTCCTCCCAGCTGATCTTTTTCAAGATAAAATTAGGACCATTTAACTACTACGAAATGATAAATCATGAAACTTCTTTATATCTATCAAACGTCAACCCTATTGTTCATTTTCCTCGTTTTTGAGAATCTTTTCAATTTGTGCTTTATCCAACTTGTGAACTAAGGCAGCGGCTTCAAATGGATCAACTTCAGTATTCTTGAAATCTCTAGCCTTGATCTTCTTTTCAAATAACAAGTCCAATTCAGCATAAGTTCTACCCTTGGTTTCTGGTAAGTCAAACCACATCCAAACTAAGAAAATAAGAGACAAACCACCCCAGAAGAAACCAACTTTGGCACCCCAGTTCCACTGTGTAGTGTTCAACATGTAAGGAGTCCAAATAGCGTTCACAACACCGGCCAAATTGTAGACATTTCTGGCCAATACAATAGACTTGGTTCTTAATCTTGACGATGGCATTTCACCTACCAAACAATAAGTCACAGGACCGACAGATGAATCGTAAACAAAGACGTAAACCAATAAAAGGGATCCAATACCCCATGAGGCACCTGTACTGTTGGCACAACCCAAACCACCAATCACGAACAAAAGAATGGTTTGAACTAATAAACCAGAGAAGAAAATATCGAATCTACCAAACTTGTTAGAAGCGGTCCATGACAAAAGAGTACCAATCAATCCAAGACAGTTTTGAATAATATTGAAAGTGAAAGCATTAGAAGAGTCTAAACCAGCTTTTTCGTAAAAGTATGTGGAGTAGCCCATAAAGGTACTACCACACCAAGCTTGTAAGAGCCATGATATAATGGTGATTCTAGTTCTTCTGGCATCAACACCTTTGAAACAGGAAGCATAACTGCTACCTTCATGTAAAGTGTTTTCATTCTCAACGGTGATCTTCATTTTAGTGATCATAATATCGGCAATGATTGCTGGATCAGGAGTATTTTCAGTTTTGGTCATTAATCTGATCAATGATTCTCTAGCTTCAGCGTATCTGTTCTTTCTAATTAACCAATATGGACCTTCTGGAGCAAAGTAAATACCAATAATAATTGGGATTGGGAAAGCCCATTGAACTGCAAAAGGAATTCTATAAGCCCATTCAGTAGTATTATTGTTTAAACCCTTCAAGACACCGGAAGCAATTAATTGACCGAAAACCCAACACACATTAACATAGGTGGTCAAGTAAAATCTTAAAACTAATGGACAAACTTCGGTAGCATACGAGACGGTCAAGGTTTGGAAGACACCCCAAGGAATACCACACAAGATTTCACCGACAGCTAAAGTTGCCTTGTTTTGAGCAAAGAAAAGGATAAAGATGAAAGCAATAACCGAGGACAAAGATACCATCAAGGTCTTTCTATACCCATATCTGTCAGCTGCAATACCTGCCAATTGTAAACCAATGATTTCACCAATATTAGTACACATACTTAAACCAGTTTGCCATCTGGCAGGGATTTCGTAAATGCCGGCAGGGGTCAATTCACCATATCTCTTGGCAAAGGGAGTGAAACCAAAGAATGAGCCCAATAAGGCGGTATCATAACCTTCCATGACCAAGACAGAAGATAACAAGATAGACCAGAAGGCCGCCTTAGGGTAGGTTCTGAGACCCTCCATCAACCCCATAGCTTTATCTCTCGTTTCAGATTCTTTAGCATCGTCAGAGGCACCCAAAAACTTGGCTATGTAGTCGTTCATTTCGTCACCACCACCCAACTCTTCTTCCATCTCCTTGAATTTCATTTCTTGAGCGATCTCATTCGGATCGTTGATATCCTCCTTGTAAACGGCGTTGGACATTTTTGAGGATGATAAGCTTGAACATATGTACAATTCTGGGGAAAATCCGATTGTATTTATACCTTTACAATCTTTAGAAACTGGTGGGCAAAAAAACAATGGCACCAGTTACTCAATATTGCTTTTGCATGAATTCTTCGTACATGAGAAGACTTTCTCATGTACTCCGCTCATGCCCCCACAAATAGTCATAAAAATACTCACCCCGACTTAAACTTTTACTGCATATATAATTTTATTATTTAAACATGCATCTGTACATGGTCGCGCATGACAATCCTTGCTTGGTGGAAGAGTTTTTATGCGTGGAGACGGCAGGCAAAATCAGATATCCCAATCCTATCCAACGCCGTTTCTGCCACTGTTACTCAGTGTCGGCCAACAGGCCGAAAAAATGACCGCAGATGGGAGAAATTCATAGCCGCATGCATAAACTGGTACATATTGCAACTTTTTAATGGACGAAGGCTGCTTCACTCCTCTATCAAGCACATAATTCTGCCTCTAACCGACGATATAGCGCCTCTGAGGGGCCCGATGAGATGGTTTCTCGGTAAAATTTATTTGCAGAGCATTCCTGAAATATAAACTTGATCTGTCGCAACGAAACGCACTCTTACAACCAGTATCCAGAGATTCAGAAATTATGGCCGTTGGAAAATTCATCAACCCTACCTGGTGGAAAGAGTCAACTGTTTACCAGATATGGCCTGCTAGTTACAAAGATTCAAATGGAGATGGTGTCGGTGACATTCCGGGGATTATCTCGTCCTTGGACTATTTGAAGGACCTTGGTGTCGATGTTGTTTGGTTATCACCCATGTATGATTCCCCACAAAAAGACATGGGATACGACATATCCAACTATCAAGCCATCTATCCTCCATATGGTACCATGGACGATATGGACAAATTAATCGAAGAGATCCATAAGAGAGACATGAAAATATTGGTTGATTTGGTTATCAACCATACTTCGGATCAACATGAATGGTTCAAAGAATCCAGATCCTCAAAGACCAACCCAAAAAGAGATTGGTACATATGGAGACCTGCAAAGTATGATGACAATGGAAATAGAAAGCCGCCAAATAACTGGGCCTCTATGTTCGGCGGAAGTGCTTGGGAATGGGATGAGTTGACACAGGAATACTACTTGCATCTCTTCTGTGTTGAACAACCAGACTTGAACTGGGAAAATGATGAGTGTCGTCTTACTGTTCACGAAAACGCCGTGAGATATTGGCTTGACAAAGGTTGTGATGGTTTTAGAATTGACGTGGTTGGGTTGTACTCCAAGACTCCAGGTCTTCCAGATGTCCCCATCTCTGATCCATCAAGCGAGTATCAATTGTCGTACCCTGCAACACATAATGGACCACGTATTCATGAATTCATTCAGGAATTACATGAAAGTGTTTTAAGCAAGTATGATTGTATGACAGTTGGCGAGATCGGAGACTCGAATTTGAAGAATATTGTCGATTACTGTGGTGCTGATAGAAATGAGCTTAATGAATTATTTGTCTTTCATCATACCGAGGTTGGTAAGAACATGGATGTCTTGTATACTTTGGTCCCATGGACATTACCAGATTTTAAGAAAGCTATAGTGAGCACTTTTGATTTTGTTGAGATATCAAATGCTTGGTCCACCATCTATTTGGAGAATCATGACCAACCTAGATCTATTACTAGATTTGGAAATAGTGACCCAGCATATAGGGATGCATCTGGTAAATTATTAGCATTGATGGAAATAACTTTGACAGGTACCTTATATATATATCAAGGACAAGAAATTGGAATGACTAATGCAACCGGATGGTCGATCGAAGACTATAGAGATATTGACGCATTGAATCATTGGAATATTCTTGTCGAAAAAAATAAGCCTGCTAAGGTTAAAAATGACTTCTTGAAAGCGATAGATCTAGTTGGCAGAGATCATGGTAGAACTCCAGTTCAATGGTCGGATGGCGAAAATGCTGGTTTCTCCACAGAGAAGCCTTGGATTAAGATCAATGACAATTACAAACTGGTAAATGTTGAGTCGCAGGTTAAGGATCCAAACTCTATTAGAAACTTCTGGAAGAAGGTTTTGAAATTGAGAAAAGCTTACAAAGAGATATTTATCTATGGGTTGGGTTTTACAGAGTACTTCCATGAAGATTTAAGACTATTCGCATACTCCAAGCGATCCTCTGAAGGTAAACAAATCTTTGTTGTTCTTAATTTCTCTAAAGATGAGGACGTTGCCTTCGAGGTGCCTGTGGTAGGAAACTTGGAATTGTTAGTCTCGAATTATGACGGAGCAGATGATAGCAAGATTTTGAGGCCTTACGAAGGGAAGGTTTTCTTTGTAAATTAGTTAGAGAAGTTGGGGGAAAATCAAATCAAATGTTAATGGAATATTACTTGTAAGTGGTGGTTGCCCTTCGATCCAGTCTTATCTATTAGTGAGCCGTGTATGGTTCCTGGTCACCGTGAGACGTAGGTATCGGCGACACTGAAACTGCAGCAGGTTCTAATTGGAAAGTAATTACGGTGAGGACCCAATGCGAGAGGACGCTCGAAGGAACACGATACAAATGTTGGTGGTCTGAATTCGACTTGCAGTCACGGACGATAAGCGCCGTGACAAGTAACAACAAAACAGAACAGAAGTCCGATGCCAGATCACACCGCTAGACGCTACTGAATGGCTCTATAATCTGTGGAGCAGTGCTGACCTCAAAATGGCTCCAACTCAAAAGAGTTCAGCCAGTTATTCCGCAGTGAAAGTATGCCTATAAAATTACGCACCTCACGGAGCTGTGGAGTTTTTTATTTCACTTGCAGGGGGTGTGCTGAGAAATGGCCAAAATCATGGCGGTTTGACCTTCGGGCTAACCTTTCAACACAAGTAATAGATGTTTTATTTCAGTGAAATTCTGCGGTTTTTTCAATAGTTTGTAAGTCTTGGTATTGTGTCCTGGTTCGGTCCTCCTGGTGATTTGTGGTCTGTTTGAAGATCGACCAGACAAGCTTTTGCTCGAAAGGCACTAATCACCAACATGCCGCGAACTGCATGTTCTATTTGTTCTTTTTCCGACAGAGTCTCCGCCATCAGCAACCGCAGAACACATTCATAACCATTTCTACTTTCATTAGCACCGATGATATCACCGATGCTGCCGTTCAACTGTGTCACCCCGGATATGTTGTGTGTTCATTTGTAGATTCCTTAACGCCATATTTCTGGGCTTACAAGTGGTGGTGTTCACGAGAGACCAGTTGAGTATATTGAGTAGATACCAAAAGAGTACAACGTTAGAAATGACTTGAGATTTTTTGAGAGACTCACTCCCCTATGGTTCGGGATATTTGGGCACCATCAGACGATTCGAAAGCCAGTCTAAGTATACTGCTAATTTATGCGGGTCTACCTAGCAACAGTATAATCAGCACAAAATTCAACCGATATTTTCATTTGGTATTCACCTGAGTCCACAGGTTCGGGAAGGAGAAGCAGATCGCGTGTAGCCTCTATTCTCTGGGAAGATCAAAACCTTTTAATTATCTCTTTTTTTCAGCCCGTAGGTGAATTATTCAAATCGCAGGTGTGATGTTTCGGAAAGGTTATTTGAGATTCGGCTTTGCAGTATGATTGTGTGGGAAGCTCATAAAATGATAATTTATAGATTCCCATTTTATGTTCATTGTTGGACACTGTTTTTGAATTCTACTGAAAAATCATCAGAAGTTGAGAATAAGCACTGTGGAGTGGTTTAATTAAAGGAAATGTCTCGAATGTGAAATCGAGAATGGCCAATTGTGGAAGTGTTTGTGGGTTAAGAATAATTATAATTATAGGCTGTTTATTATCTAAAACTTATCATCTTCACGATATTCACCATTTATGCAGATCACATTATAAGCAAGCAATTTAATAAAACCACCTTTTGACAAAATGATCAGAATAATTTCTACGTGCCGGATACTTCTGATAGAATAAGTAACTTCGTTATTTTCCTTCTTGAAATCTCAAACGAGTGTTCATTCTCCCGGTATTGATAAAATCTCAAATCTAAATGTCACAATATTAAATTGTCCATTTTCTAAAGATAAATCCAGTAACATTGATATGTTCGTTTGGCCCAAACGAGATCACATGCCATTCATTTCCTTCCATTGTAAGTTTTCATTGCAAGTTTGGGATACCATTTGGGGTTATTATGGCGCCTCTTCCTCCACTTGTCTTTGGCATCCACAAGTTTGAGAGATCAGGAAACATGAACAAGAAAAGAAAATAAACCTGTGAAACCGAAATGATTTTCTCCATTTTTATGACAATAAATATTCCAAACCTCTTCTCCATCTCTACACCGTGTCAAAAGAAATATCTTTTATTGCATGTGTATGCAGTATTTGGCAATCTCAGCCCCATTCCGTTACCATTTGAGCACACTTCTCCCTTTTTCAACAACAACACGCTGTTATGGAGATATTCACGATATCAATTTTTTCCCTTTGGCATTGTCTCTCCAATCCTCATGCTTCTTCTCGCCAACTCGCCAACTCGCCAAACCGTTTCTCGCCGGATTCGGAAACACTCCTGCATATTGCGTCAGAGGACCTTGATTTTTGAACACATGACAATCTTGACTCGTATAGAACATGATGATCAGAGAAAGTGCTAGAAGAAGAGTCCTTGAACTTATGGAAACCTTCCCATTTGCAATTAAACGGCCCCAGTCTTGCATTGTCCGAAGCATTCATGAACGAGTTATTCATTTTGAGACATGGAAACCGAATCGACCATTCTGACGAGATATCGGATTTTGTCAGCTATGATCCATGTCTCTCGCAGAAGGGTGTCAAGGGCTCGATAGCGGTTTCGCGCGAGATACTCAACAGACGGCAGAACGAGGCCATTGACGAGATCATCGTTCATTCGTCGCCCTATTACCGTTGTTTGGAGACCTCGGCAAACATCTTGAATCATCTCGATGTGTCCGTTCGAAAGACCATCAGAATAGACAAGAATCTCAGCGAATGGTTGCATCCTAATATCAAGAACATCCCTCCCCTCCAGCAGGGAAACCATCTCATCAACAAAAATTTGCACTTGTCTCCCTACATTGACACCATGTGGAATAGCGAGCTCTTTGGCGACTTCAACTCCATCAATTTGTCCTACAATGAGTTCAAAGCCAACATCAAGCTGTATCTAGAGAGATTCACCGAGTTCTATAATGGCCAGTCAAACAAGCTCATCGTCATTGTCACCCATGGAATCGTGGTCAATTTGCTAATCAGCAGATTTCTCGAGAAGAACATCTTCGACGAGATTCCAGAAACAACGCTCAATTACATCGTGAACACTGGTACAAATTGGTCCTTGGAATATGATTGTTTGGATCTATTGGAGCCCGAAGGTGATTATATACTCGATTTGAATAAGAACATCGATTATTACAATACGAATTTTAATGCAGATTGGATGGGGAAAACGAGAGAAAACCAACTTATCAACCAAATGAGAGAAATTGACCTCAATGATCCGCATTTTCTCAACTTGAAGGAGTCTACGCCCCAGAGCCAACCCCAGGACGAGGACCATGACATGAGTCCCCCTCCATTTAGCATCCAGGACTTAAAAGAGTCGTTTCCGCTCATTAATTCCAAGGGTGATCCGATGACCAAGAAATACTACGCATTGGTGGAGAAAATCGATCTTTATGGAGAAGAACATGAGGAGGTGAGCTGGTTTGGCAGCAATCGTCTCTGACGGTGGTGTTGAGATGTGTTTCATTTTATTTCGTACAACTTTTAGGTAATGTGGTGGTTTTGGTAAAACTAAGAATAATAATAATAATAATAATAATAATAATAATAAATAATGGAATCTTATACATTTTCGATAATCTGTACTACAAGCACGGCTGCTCGGTACAGGGCAACTGGGTTTCGCACGCACCACAAACCACCACTTTAATTTTGTCACCCGCTAAATGCTGCGATCACCATTACCCGGCCGAGCTCCAATCAAGTCAATTCCAACTATAACTACGATGTGGTGGGATGAAGGGCTCCAGAAGCCAGGGACAATCATTGGATTCCAGACCGGCAAGAAAATCTCGAATTGACATGTCCTACAACAGCGATCTGGGTGCACCCAGCGTTTCGCCTTATGTCCACCTTCTTCCCTCGTTTGTGACAGAGGAATTAGACGCCAGGGGTATCGAGACTGGCAAGAATGTTGCCCATGGTGGTGAGGAACGAGTCCGCGACGAGACTCGCCAACGGCCCGTGCAACGACATCCCAACGGTGCGAGTGTCCCAATGGCTCACACCGTGAGACGGGTGCCGCCCACCTTGGACCCCTCGGGCCCTGGCCCTCAATCACATCCCTATCGCCAACAGATGGCCACTCCAATCAATCCGCCATCCCATAACCAATACGCCCAGTATGCCCCCAACCGCACAGTTCCACCCCAACACCGCAGTAACCAGGACCCTTCTCACCATAGAAACAATACTCCTGCCCAGATGTCTCACTCTGTGTCTAACAATCTTCCACACGCCCCGGTCCCGCCAAATTACCAGAACGGCCATATCCGTCAGAATGGTTCTGCTATGGTTCCTCAGCAGTCGACTCCCACCATGATGCCTCCTCCACACACAAAAGTCCAGCATCAACAGCCGCCGTATCCCACCAACAACCCCCCCTATCCCGTGGAACGGCCGCAACAACAACACATCTCGTCACATCCAGCGCAGCCAATGCTTCAACACCATCAACAACCGCCCCCTCAACTTGTGGACCAGCGCTATCAACGCATCCAACCGCCACCGTCGTCGTTGAACAACAGACAACCGTCGACCCCCACGACTCCAACTTCCATCTCGTCGAGCTCATCGTCACGTTCGGCCCCATCGCAATACGCTCAACAGGTCCCTGTTCCCCAGAACCTCCAGCAACAATTGCCCATGGCCATCCAGAAACAAGCGCAACAATATCAATCTAATAATAGATCGGTCTCCATGCCCATCACAAACACTAACATCCCACTCAATGGCGCCAACGGTGGAAACATGATCAACAACAGAAGAACAATGAACCTGATACCACAACAACAACAATTGAACAACTATTCGTCGTCGTCGTTGCAACAGGACAGAACCATGTCCTTGTCGTCTTCCTCTGCATCAACCATCCATTCAAAGTCCTCCAATGACATCAATAAGAAGAGTTCCATCAGCCATACCTTTTCCCTTTCGTCGAAGTCTAGATCCTTTTCCTCGTTGACCAAGAATTCTTTGTCCTTGTCGCAGCGGAAATCTTCAGTTTCTTCGTCGTCATCCTCCTTGACCAAGACAGGTACCATCAGCAAGAACAATTCGTTTGCACAGAATAGAAACTCTTCCATGAATACGTTGTCTTCTGCTAAGACCATCCTCACATCGTCAAAAAAGCCCCAAGTTTACCCAGCTCTTTTGTCAAAAGTGTCCAAATTATTCAAATCTACTATCCAATTATCCATCAATAAAAAGGATGGTTTGGAATATCATGACTCTTTTACAGGCAAACAAGCTGTTGACGCGATTTGCAAGATCATTCGAACCAATGACCGTAACTTGGCTCTTTTATTGGGTAGATCTATGGATGCACAGAAGTATTTCCATGATGTGACATATTCCCATAGATTGAGAGATTCTAACAATGAGGTTTATGCCTTCAGTAATAATTTCTCAGACCTAGAAGGTCAACAGGTGAATGGGGTATTTACCATCTTGACCGACTGTTACAGTCCCACATGTACCAGAAATAACTTGTGTTACAGTATTGCATGTCCAAGAAGATTGGAACAACAAGCCAGATTAAACATGAAACCCGAGGGAGGGTTGGCTAGAAGTGAGTCCAGAATCTCATTTCACGAGAATGAGTCGAAGAACTTGTGGCATGACACCGTTCCTCCAAAGGTGTTGGATGGCTTAACCAAGAATGAAAAACAAAAACAAGAATTGATTTATGAATTCATTTACACAGAAAGAGATTATGTTAAAGATCTAGAGTTCATGACCGATTTCTATATAAACCCATTAAGAAGGTTAGATATCATACCGGAGAGAGAAAGAGACGCATTCATAAGAACTGTTTTCGGGGGTGTCAGTGAGTTATTATCCATTGCCAAGAGGTTCAGTGATGCATTGACTAAAAGACAACAATTACAGAAGCCTGTTGTCAATAGATTGGGAGACATAGTCCTAGAAAACATTCCATACTTTGATCCATTTATTAAGTATGGTGGTAACAAGTGTTTCGCTTCTTTTGAGCATGAAAGACAACAGAAGGTTAATTTTAGATATGTCCAATTCCTCACCGAGGTCGAGAAGAAGCCAGAGAGTAGAAGAAACGATTTGAGTAGTTTTTTGATTAAAGGTATTCAAAGACCAGCAAAGTACCAATTATTGATACAGGGTATCATAAAGTATAGCGAAGAAACCGATCCAGATTATAAGGATTTGGTTGAGGCTTGTGAACAAGTTGGCAAGTTGTTGAAGAAGATTAACATCACCAGTGGTCAATCTGCCGATAGACACAAGATAATGGTGTTACACAACTTGATTGGAAAGCAGGTGTTGGAAGAAAAGTACTTCTTCAAGTTGGATTATAAAAGCAGAATTATATATCAAGCCACATTATCTACCAAGAGAGATAATGAGAAGATAGATGTTTATCTTTTCGAACATGCTTTGTTGTTGATAAAGCATAAGATGCAGAACAAGAGAGAGCAATATAAAGTCTTCGAGAAGCCGATATATTTACCATTGTTGTTTACTAATACTTCAATTGACTTCCCTACATTGAGACAAGCAATCAACAACAAGTTGAATGGTTCGATAATTAGTGATAACAGTTTCAAACCCAAGGTAGATAACGCTGTTAATGCAAGCAAGTTTAACATCAACTTCTTCTCCTTGGGTAATTCCAATATTCACCAGTCTTTGTTTGCCAGTGATATTGCCAATCAAAACCAAGTGGTGCAGCAAATCTTCAACCAGCAAAGAAAGTTGATCAATAATAGTGACATTTTCACGTTGACCAAGTTCGAGACGAGAAGGTTCCATGGTAACAATAAGATTAATTGCGCTGTTCCTTGCTATGGTGGAAAGAAATTGTTATATGGTACTGATACCGGTGTCTGGGTCTCCACGGTGAGAACCATTTCCCTAGCCACTAACGAAAAGATTTGTTCTGATCCAACATTAGTGATTGATATGGTGAATATAACTCAGCTTGAAGTATTAGTTGAGATCTCCAAATTATTGGTATTGAGTGACAAGAAATTGTATGAGTTTGATTTGTCTTGTACTGACTCGTTGGACCATGCCAAGAATACCAGAAGTGGAAGAGAAATATTGAATCATGTAAATTTCTTCAAGACTGGAATCTGTGACGGTAAGTTGATTGTTGTTTGTGCCAAATTGGGATCCACAAATACTATAAACATTTTTGAGCCAATTATGCCTTACGACAATTCAAGTGCTGGAAAGTTGAAGGCTAAAAAGAAGTATGAATTCAAGGAATTCAGTTTCAACTCCTTGCCTGTTTCCATATCGTTTTTGAAGACGAAGTTATGTATTGGATGTACCAAGGGATTTGAAATCTTGTCGTTAGAGAAAGGCAAAAAGGAACCTATTTTGGATGAGGCAGATCCATCTTTGGACTTTGCCACGCAAAGAGAATCAGTGAACCCATTGGCCATTCATAGATTGGGTAAAGAGGTGTTATTGAGTTATTCCGAATTCTCCTTTTTGATCAACAGAAATGGTTGGAGAACAAACCATCAATGGGGGATTTATTGGGAAGGTATTCCCCAGAACATTGCATTGTTCTACCCATTCTTATTGGCATTTGAGCCCGGATTTATTGAGGTTAGAGACTTGAACTCAACTAATATTTTGCGGGCCGTTGTTGGTGAGAACATCAGATTCTTACATTCTAACGAACATGAAGCATTATATGCCTGTGAAGAGAATGGCTACGACATTATTGTGTCTATTGATTTCTTGAACTTAAAGCCAAAGACGTCTATTACTAGTGCTGCTAGCACTATTACTAACGGTTCATCAGCACTCACAAAAGTTTAGATGATGTCAATTTAAGGATGTTTACGTGTGTTTAGGATCGAATGAGTTTAATATTTATAACGGGTATGTATTGAGTATATGCCAGATCATATGATATGTTGATGGAGTGTAGAAATCTGTAGTGTACATTAATGACCAGCGCTCATAACGATGGTTCACTCACGCAGAATATATTCTTGCATTTGCCCTACATATGGCACGATAAGATAGAGACATCAGGAACCTTTGGCACCGAGTAATGAGCTAGAAATGCCCGAGGAATTGAAATCTTCCACCACTTTCAATTTGTCGAAGGACTTGAATTCTAATTTCAAGTTGAAAATATGCAAATTAGAGGGATATCACGATTTGGAGCTGGCTTCCACTCGATTCACCAATCCATCGGTGTATAAGAAGCTATCGTCTGTTGATTCCACGTCGGATTTGATTGTGACGGTGTGTATTATAGACAATGGCAATTTAGTCAGTTTACCCGTGAGCACCTCGTATGTGCCGTTCAAGAACGCTCGGAGCTGGAACCAATGGTTGGTGGTGCCCATCCATTATTCTCAATTGGCCCTTGATTCGCATTTGGACATAAAGATATACGAGATTGTGGATAATGTGAAGGAATTGTTTGGAAGTTGTATAACCAAGGTGTTCAATGACGATAACACCTTGAAAAGGGGAAGACAGCTTCTTCCGGTGACAATAGAGGGACATAAGTCCGAGACAATCAGACATGATACAGAAGCGGAAGACATAGAAAGTAAATTGAAGTTGTATGAAACAAACGACATCAAACACATCGATTGGTTAGACGATCTCAGTTTCCCCAAGATCAACAAGGTGCTTTCGACCAGCAAGAAGCCGCACAATTTGTTGATTGAGTTTTTGAAATTTGAGATCCCCATCGTTTACTCGGATTTGAAGTATTCCAATCCCAGAATCCCCAGCTTTATGTCAATTGATGTGTCTCCCGTTGTGCTAGCGTCCAATATCAAGATTGTGGATTACGATCAATATAGAGATGACCCTATTGAGATCAAGTACAGGAAATTGGAGAGATCGCACAAGGATGGTCCATTGGACCGAGAATTGAAGCCATCGCCCAAAATCAGAGACGAGTTAAACAAAATCTTGTTGTACCCTTCAATAAAACAATTGAATGACTTCGAAAAGAACTTGGTATGGAAATTTAGATATTACTTGACCAGAGATAAAAAGGCGTTGACCAAATTTCTTAAGTCCATCAATTGGGATAACAATACGGAAATGAGCCAAGTAATTGAATTGTTACCTAAATGGGCCGTAATTGATATAGATGATTCTTTGGAATTATTGAATTATAATTACACCCAGAGTTTTATTAGAAGTTATGCTGTCGAACGCTTGGAGAAGGCAAATGATGACGAATTGATGCTATATTTGTTACAATTGGTTCAGGCTTTGAATTACGAATACGAGATAGAGTTAAGAAATAACTCAGAGTACCAATTAGTTGAATTCAATAACATCGAACAATCCACGGATTCCCTTTACACATCATCTCCGTTGGCCAATTTTTTGATTTCAAGAGCCATAAAGAATCCGATTTTGGGAAGTTTCTTCTATTGGTATGTTAAAGTGGAAAGTGAGGATTCAAACAGTTCCAAAATTTACTCGATCATATTGAAGAAGTTCTTGTCTTCCTTGGCTAATCAACCTTCCGTTTTGAGTGGAATCAATAAACAGGTTGAGTTTATTGATAAGTTAACGGTATTATATAATAAAGTGAAGTCTTTGAAAAATGAGACAACGCCACGAAAGGTTGAGCTATTAAGACAATATCTCAATAATGAATCTAAATACAAGCTACTATCCTTTGAGCGAACGCCATTGCCTTTGAATCCTTCTATTGAAGTAATAGGGTGTGTTCCGGCTGAATCGTCTGTGTTCAAATCTTCCCTCTCGCCATTGAAAATAACTTTAAAAACTACAACGGGTTTATATCCTATCATGTTTAAAATTGGGGATGATTTGCGTCAAGATCAATTGGTAGTTCAGATCATCACCTTGATGGATAATTTATTGAAGAATGAAAACCTAGATTTGCGTCTAACTCCCTACAAAATTATCGCTACTAATCCTATAGCCGGTGCCATTCAATTTGTGCCTAACCTGACGTTAACTTCAGTTTTGAATCAATATCATGGAATCCTACCATTTTTGCAAGCCCACAGTCCTGATTCAACGGAACCTCTAGGAGTTTCCAGACAAGTGATGGACACTTATGTCAAATCATGTGCTGGGTATTGTGTCATCACTTATATTTTGGGTGTTGGTGACAGACACTTGGATAATCTTTTAATTTGTCCTGATGGAAGGTTCTTCCATGCTGATTTTGGATATATATTGGGGCAGGATCCTAAGCCATTCCCTCCGTTAATGAAATTACCTATTCAAATCATAGAAGGAATGGGAGGGTTGCAGTCAGCCAACTTCAAAAGTTTTACTAATTATTGCTTTGTTGCCTTTTCCACGTTGAGGAAGAACTCTAATTTGATTCTTAATTTGTTCCAATTAATGATAGATGCAAATATCCCAGATATCAAGAAGGACAGAGAGAGGGTGATATATAAATTAGAGGAGAAATTCTGTCTAGAGATGAGTGAAGAAGAGGCGACTTTATTCTTTACCAATTTGATCAACGATAGTGTTAATGCCTTCTTGCCTGTTGTTATTGACAGATTGCATACTTTAGCACAATATTGGAGAGCATGAGTGTGGTAATTATGTAATTTATGATGTATGATATGGATATATTTGTAGTAGATTTAAGAGAATGTGCTTATTCTTTAGAGATATCAGTTGTATGATTTCACAACTTCAAAAAATAAAAAAAGGAAATACAAACATAAACTCTTTTCCACATTGCAACTTCCTTCTTCAAAATATATCAATAGAATGATAAGAATTTGTAAATTATTTTATATATTTTATTTTCTAAGTTTGTTCATATATTTTATTTTCTAAATTAGTTCATGTATATTTAAATGAAAAAGTCCAATAAAAAAAGAGTTTTTATTGATTCACTTTTATAGATCTAAATGTAAGGAAAATAAACATGGAAAATTACGATAAATTGAAGAAAAAAAAATAGAACACAAAATCTAATATCTTCAACAAGTAATTTCCAATAAAATGACTATCATATTATTATATTCTCAATATCATCTCTTCCTTCAGCCTCAAGCAACTTCCCTTGAGTCGCACACACAATTTTCAGAATGGTGCACACACGACTCACACAGCACCAAACTGGAATAATTAATTTAAGAGATAACTCGAACGATAACATGGACAATAGCCGGTACAAACGCGAGTTGGAGGAGAATTTGAGCAGAGACGACATATGATCTCTAAATAGGGTTGTTGACACAGATGGAAAAAACAGCTTTACTCAAAGACCCGGCCAATGGTGCCGTTCCTCCTGAGATTCCTCACATCACGGGCAATGTGGTGAACTTGGAGCGTATCTTGAAGGAGTTCTCTTTCTATGCATATCAGGAATTGAGCCAATTGGTCAACAATCTCCATTTGTCGAACCAATCGGATAATAGCAAGAAAAAGAAATTCTTGGATCTCTTGGTCAAGTTACGGCAGGATTTCGTCAAGATCTATGTGTTGATCAAATGGTCGGTCAATAGTAAATATTTCGGGTCGTTCATCGATTTGTTGGATTGGCTAAGAAACCAGAATAACTTCTTCAGCTTTTTGATCTTCAACTTCAAGAACTTGAATTCGTCGCTTTCGAACTCCAAGTTGCCCAACCCCGATTTGATCACTGCCTTGGAGGTTTTCTTGGAAGGAAGACCGCAATTACCATCGCATAACTTGCTCATTGTTGAGAAATTGAGCCCCGAAATCATATTGAAGTCTTTGAAAGACTTGAATGTCATTCTATCCATCAAATTGGCGCTTTTGGACGACTTACCACCACGATTCAGTAATTACACCATCAAGGATGGGAGAGTCACATTCAAGGTGACCAAGGAATTTGAGTGTTCAATAACAACAGACAACGATTCTCCAGATTCCGCTTTCTATCTCATTGACTTCAAGTTTTGCTTCGGTATCAAGGACAACTTGATCAGCGACTACAACACTTATCTCCCTACAGACACGTTCAAATACTTGGAGAAGTTGGCCAATCAAGCGTTGGCAGTGAAGGGATTAAACGGCTTATATAGTCTCTTGCACCACTATTCTATCACATACAAATTATATCTCATTCACAAACAATTGAACATCTTGAGAACCTTACATTGGAAGAATGCCATCACTCACACATACAATTCCGAGAAGAACATCATCATCATCAAATATTGGAACACACAACCGAGAAGCTACATAGAAATTGGAATCAACAAGAATTACGATTTAAGTTTCAGATGGTTCAAGAACGGAAAATTCACAGAGAGTGATATCAAGTTGGACAACGAGAGCGAATTGAACATCGAATGGTTGTTGCAACAAATATGTTTGAAGCACTCGGAGTTGATAATGTTAGACATCTACAATGGTCTCATCGAAAAATGTAATATACTGATAGAATTGCTTGGACCATATCAGTTGTCTATCAAATTTTCCAACCAAAAGAACGCGATTCTCTCGATTGACTCGGTCAATGGTGGCTTCTTTTTCTTGAATTCCAACCCCATCACTAACAAATTTCTTCCGGGATTGAACAATAACTTTAACAAACAAGACATATCTAGCGTTGTTATCAACCTAATCAAATTAAATTTGGAAATTAATAGCATAGACTTGAACAACAAGTTGATATCAACCGGTTGGATATACAATGATATTATCATGTTGACTTCCGAAGAATTCAACAAATTGAATGTGAAGTTGACCGACCAGCATCAAGAATATCAAATTTACAAGATTTCATTCTATAGGAGAAAATTTTGGCCCGTTGGTTGGTTTTTGATAAATTACACCAATGGATACAACCTGGAAATGATATGGTTTGTTTCTAGAATTAAGAGTATCAATAACAACTGGACAATCAAATGGTTCGAAAGCTTGAAAATTGAATACATTAGCTATGATGTTATATATAATTTGGCGAATAACAGCGCCAATAAGATTATCAGTCATTTGATATTGAGTGAGTTGAAGGAAATGAAAATCCAGTTTTTATTAATGAACAAGGACGAGATGGAAAACGTCAACGAGTTGTTCAGTAAAATTGATAAGGACTTGATTCTGGGAGATGAGGAAACAAAGGATAGTAAAGATAACACCATTGTTGCCATAAAAAACCAAGAGTTGTTACCATTGTCGTCTTGTGAAGACACTTTATATCTTAGAATCAACTTGAAGGGCTTGTCCTTGAAAATCACTCTCTTTGGAAAATTCAGGGAGAATAATAATATCCATTTTGAGAACTTTGATAATTCGAATATTAAGTTGGATTCAGAGAAGAGAATATTTCAAGTCACTGAGATTGTTCAAACCGAGGAAACCAGCCAAGAGCTTTTGTTGAACGGTTTGTTTGCCAATGTGAACAACTTGTCGAAGCTCATCTTAATTTTGAACAACTTGAATAAGTTGAACATTCAAATCTTGTCCTGCAATTTGAACTGTATCAAGTTCCAGTATGATGACCAGGTTGCAACTATTGTTTTAGACGAAGATATGTCTTCCGTTTCGGCGTTGAACTCACATAACAAGATCTCCAGCCTAATTAGATTGGAAATTGATGATTCAAATCCACACAAGTTCTGCGAGTCCCAATTGACCCAATTGTTGCAGAGCGGAGGTATCACTCCATTAATCGATGTGTTTACAACAACATTGCCATTTGTCAAAGCTATTCAAAGGATTGAATCTGAAACGGTTGCAACTTTGTCATCAGCCAAAAACGTGATATCGTTCAGAGGGGTGAACTTACCTAAGGTGATCTTTAAGTTTACTTCGAAGGAAGTGAATTTCTTTAATTTGATATACAATGTCAACACCGTGAAGGACGATAATGTGATTCGGGATAAAATAAAATACAGGGTACAATTGAGAGAAAAATCGAATTCACAGAATAAGTTGTTTCACATATCGTTCAAAGAGACTTCGACACAGCTAACGTTCTTGAAGTCCTTATTTGACAAGAACGGAAACTTGTCGAACTTGAAGGGATTAATTATTCCTTTGGGAAACAGCATTGTTTGTGATTCTGTCGCAATCCATGATTTGATGTTGGAAGTGCACGAGAAGACCCTAGGTCATTTCTTAGGGCTCTAAATGTAATAGTAAGAAGAAACAAGTTTGGGATTGTATTAATGGATTTTAAAATATACAAACATAAAAGAGTTTCGGATCGTAGACATCATGATATTAGGATCTATATACACACATTTATCACTATATGGCAAACTTAATGGAGCCATCGTTTCTGAAGTTATCCAAACTTTGCTTGTTCTTCACCATATTCAACAACATTCTATTTGCACCTGCGCTTATGCCCAACTTAGTTCCTTGTTTGGCAATGAATCCATTTATATAATCTATTTCTGTTGTCTGGTTTCTCTTGATGTCCTCTCTCATGGAGGATGAATTCTTCTTCGTTACTTCAATGACCCTTAACACCGTTTGAAGCAATCTATCTTCATCCAAGGTGATGTGAGCAGTAGGGACATCTTCCAAGAATGGGGAGGTTTTGTAGATAACCTGTACAGCTTCTCTTATGATTGGAATTAGAGTAGACGTCAAGTTGGACATATTCATCAACTCGCCATTGAAACAATCGTATATTGCCGTCAATGGATTTATGCAAGCGTTTACGACCAATTTTTCGTATTGGAAAACTCTTAGCTTGGAGAAGGGCATCCAGGTTGTATTCAAGACCGGCGATTGGGCCAATAAGTGTATCAAATCCGGCTTTACAGCCTCATCAAAGACCTCATCGTTTAGCTTGAACGATTCCAAATTTCTGGGAATGGAGCTGATTTTCAAGTCTCCATGTCCAACATGGTTGAAGAAGAAAGAGTTTCCGAGTCTATAGACACCATGGGTCAAAATACCTTGGTAGAAGTTAGGTCTTTCCTCCGGGTTTGGCCAATATCTTTCGTACAATTGTTCCACTAAGCCCAAGCCATTCTGGACCAAAAGGACGTTGGAATCGGCCGTCAAGTTCGGTATGAAGGGTTCCAACGAATCTGCGGTGTGATGGATCTTGGTCGAGAGGATCAAGTTCTGGATGTGGGTGGGGCCCCCTTCGACGGTTCGAGGAGGATTTGTTCCCGCCAATGTCTGCACCGAATGTGAGTCCTTGTGCTGATTTCTGATGGAGTTTATCGTGATTCTGGACTCTTGGTTCAAGTATTCGTTGAGTCTGTTCTCGTTCCGCAAAAGCATCACCACTTGCGGGATCGAGTAGGCGGTTTGGACCGGGAGTTTTGCGATCTCATGGGCCAATAAAGAGCCTATGGCACCGGCACCGAGAACATACACTCTGGGGACATTCATGGCTGTGGCGTTCAGTTTTTCAGTGCGATGAGTGGGTGCATCTCGTTCTTGATGTCTTCATGTGTTGGTGCTGGGGAGCCGATTAATGTGTGTTCACCGAGTGCAACATCAAGTCTCCATCAACTAAGAATGGGATAATAAATAATTTAATTTAATTACATCATTATAGATAGAATATCCAAAGTTCGTGCATATATCAGAAATTTTCACAGATAAGTAGAAAGGCCAATTATTGGATAATAGCAATCATCGTCCCGCACACAGACTCTCAACATGCTCATTATCGGATTGACAGGCGGAATTGCCACGGGAAAGTCCACAGTCTCAACAAGATTCAGGGAACAACACCATATCAAGGTGGTTGACGCAGATTTGATCGCAAGACAGGTGGTCGAGCCAGGTAGACCCGCTTACAATCGAATTGTTGCAACCTTCGGGCCGCAAATTACAGACTTGGTCAATGAAGATGGCTCCTTGAACAGAATAGAGTTGGGCAAGAAGGTTTTCGGTAACAAGGAGAATCTCAAGAAATTGAACTCGATTGTGCATCCCGCCGTTAGAAGAGCTATTGCGTGGGAAGTGATCCGTAGTTACATCACCTTCCACAGCTTGATTATATTGGATATCCCCTTGCTATACGAGTCTGGATTGGATAAGGCCTGTGGTGTGACTGTCACAACGGCATGCGACACCGATATACAAATCATGAGACTCAGATTACGGACCCCCGAGCTTTCAGAAGAAGACTGTTCAAATCGTATCAACAGTCAAATGTCGTCTGAGGAAAGAGTATGGAAATCCGACTATGTGATCGAAAATAACGATGATATTCAACATTTGAATGATAATATCGACAAGTTATTTGTCCAATTGAAGCCGTCTATTTGGAGAACTGTTCTTGAGTACTTTCCACCATTCGGTTTATTCAGTGCTTTTTACAGCTATGTTTATCGTCGCATTAGCGAAAGGGCCCGTATCCCCATTAAGAAGGATATTTAATTCTGTGTTGATTACTTATACAAGTTTGGTTCATCTCTATATGCTATGTTGATTCTAGTTTCTCTATATGCTCATTAGGCTATGTCAGCCAATGTTTTCGTTGCTAAATTCATTTTTTGTCTATGCAATTTTCCAATGGTTTGTTTTCTCAGTTTATTGACTGGATCAGAGTCGTTTACATACTCCAAATAGAGCAATTTCTCACACTGGAAGATCAACTTGGTTAGGATATCTGTCAAAATTCGCTTCGACTTTAAGCTGAAACTGATGGTATCGATATTTCCATTAATCAACGCAACCAATTTTCTGGAATGATGCGGATTTGCAAATTGTAACACTGCTAGAGCCACCTCCGTTCTGAACGAAACACCAGCTTGATTGACGGTATAATCATTAAAGTAATCATATTCCTTCAAGTAATCAATTTGATTCTGATTCATGAGATCAACGAGCTCTGCAGAAATATCGATCTCATCCCAGGTGTTCTCTTCGTTCAAGATGAACCCATATTCACACATCAAGAATTCATTGGAATGGGCCCCATAACTCAAGAAGATTTGCTGTTGTTCACTATATCCCGTCGATGCCAAAACCTGGAACCCTATCGAGTCTATCTTCAAGGTGCATTGTTCTTGTTGAGAATGGTTTAGGAAATCTACATACGGTGCCATAGTGAAGTTGTCTGCGGTGGTTTTTCCCTGTGCCATTTCCATGTAAAGACAACGGGAGTTAATACACATCCAAGACCAAAGAAATAACTCGATAGGAAGCAATTTCTTTGCATTTTCTTCATCTATGGTGGCTAACAACTTAATTACAACGTCATAATCCTCCTGAAATCTTTTGATCATTGCGTTTGAATGCTTTTGTGTAGATTCAGGCAACAACTTGAATAACTCTTCAAATGAATCTTTATAGAGAATCTTCCAGATGAGGGGACAAAGGTCAAAATCTGAGATCTGGGGTAACATATCTATGAAAGGTTTCCAGAATGAGTTTGGGCGATTTTGCTCGAAGCCCAAATACAAGCCCAAAATCTGAAATGAAGTCAACGCCAAAAGATCTTTCATCTCCAATTTGCCATATATGGCTGTGAATTCATCCTTCACTTCGTCATTTGGCACATAATACTGACTATATGAGTGATCTAGAGTTATTGATGGGTTATGCTTGGTAATGTGTGCAATTGCCGTGGAGAAATTCAATAAAAAAGACAATGGGATCCGTATCAACTGCTCTCTTCTCCGGATTTCTTGTATCGAATAGACACCTCTACCACTCTCTTCAGTGTTTTGCACTGTGATCTTGGTCGAAATGAGAGAATGAGTAGACGGTCTCACCTTGTCATCGTTGGTGTTTCTGATCCACTCCAACAATACGAGTAGCTTGTTATCTTGTTCCATTAATATATAGGCACTGAACTTTATGTCAGGGTTTATCGAGATCTCTCGTATACCGAAAAATATATCCATCTGGTGTGCGGATGTACTTACGTAAGAAACCTCGCTACTTTTGATTGTTGCAACTTGCAACTATTGCCTCGTCGTATAGATGAACAGCATCATGCTATAACCCATAAGCTTTGACATTACATCTACATACAATTAATACCTTATAATAATTCATTAAATTCGTAACCGACCCCTATAAAAAAATAAATAAAATATGAACCTTTCCAATCAATACTCCAAGTCACAACAAGAAGAGAATCAGAATAGCAAAACACTATCAATGCAACAAAATGCACCACCAACCTAAAAAACTGCACCAGTATGTATCAATATGCAACTTAAAAAAAAACTGACATAATCACCCGCCAAATCCAATTTTTCGACAGAAATAAATCGTTTCAAAGTACTCATGCATCTTGTCGCGTAAACCCGCATGCTAGCTAAATATCGCTTCCAACATTATCAAAATAGAAGTGTGCTTTGCACGTCTAAAAAAAGTCACGTGCAAAACACCCTTCCATTCCTCTGTCGAGAGTATTCGAAAATAACCATAAAATGTCTGAGATGATTAATTTTTTCCTTTTTCTTTCTTCAATATTGGTGTTCAGCAGAACTCAGTCCTCAGAACGTTTTCATTTGTTTTTCCTTTAAGTGCACGTCAGAGAAACCAAGTGGTTCTCTCGGTGAATCTTCACTGCCATTATATGCCGCAATACGCTCCTCCCTTGCACGTTGGATAGATCTCTCTTGAGAAACTATTGGTCTGGTGCCACCTCTCGAAATCGGAAGATCGCCGATAGGAGAATCTGTGTTCCATTCAACGTCAACTCGCGAGTATTTCAACGGGTTCCTATACTTGCCTTTTTCGAAAACTGTCTCGGGGATAATTTCTTTCAGTAAACTGTCAGTACCCCTCATTGTTAGGCCCTCATCTTCTCTGAAAACATTCCCCGATATTAAATCTCCTTCAGAAGCAAACTCGCGAATCGAGTGATTATCATTGAATGATACACACTTTTTTCTCGGTATCACCACAGATCTCCGAGGTCTGATAGTCTCGCCATCAGACCTCTTTCGTAAGATGCTTCCTTCTATAACAGACTCCAGACCGACATACTTGAGGGATTCAAGTATAGACAGTCCAGCTCTAGGAATACCAATTGGAACACTACCGCCATTAGCACCAGCGTCACCATTATTGGGTGACTTCTTATATGATTGCAAAAGCGAACTGAACTTCATTTTTTTGGCTGGGACTTTAGCAGATTCCTCCGATACTGGAGGATACTTTATCTCATTCTTATTATTAGAACCAGAATACGACGGTGCTATATGTAACTTAGACTTGAATTTCGGTTTTGGGCCAACTGGAGTCAGGGAAGGCTGCTTCTTGGAAGCTCCGAATATCGCGCTTTGCTGAATGACAGGAATAGCTGCACTATCCTTTATAGCTTTGGCACTCTTTTTCAGTGATATATCTTTCGATACAATTGCCTTCGAGATGTCAGGCGATGAATCAGGACTAAGAGAATTATTTCTCAATGGTTTCCCTTCCTGTTTTTGAATATACATCTCAAAGCATTGTTGGCAAACAGCGTTCAAATCTTCTGGAACATTCTCTTGCTTTCTTATCTTGGTAAGGATCTTACCAAACTTCGGAAATAGGGAGGCAAAATGCTCCCTCGTCAACTTCGAATCTCTCCACACTTTCATATCCAATACCAAATTTTCAAACATCTTTCCGTTGGCATCAGCCACACACCAATTCACCAATCTGATATATAAGCCTTTGTGAGTTCCAGCACTCCTCCAAATATTAGTGTTGTATTCTGCATTCTCTCTACTTGAACATTCCAACATACAAGCTAATGCAACATGTCGTGGAGAAGGCGAAATATCGTAGTACTTTTTGGGGAATGATAACAAAATGTTGGAGAACTTCTCACTTAGTAACTGCAAATTTGATTTGTATTTCGAGAATTGGTCAATAACCATTTGCTTTAACATCGGCTCGTAATCCCCATTTGATTCAATTGTTTTGAAAACCATAGAGAGTGCTTTCTGTAAATCGTCATTAGACACATTCTCACTAAGTCTATCAGGAATATGCACCAATCCGTTAGAGGGTAATGTCTGAATAACAGTATTGGATTTCGATAAGATATTAAGTTCATCTGATGCCAGATCAATATCCTTCAAGAATGCGGGTGAACCTCTCTTCAAATTTAAACTATCTAATCTTTTATTGAGCTCTGCCCTAGCTTGTTCTTCAGAAAGAACAACCTGCTTTGTAGTGTCATTGCCATTCACGGATGACAATGAAGTTGAAGTTAGTGAGCTTGCTGGAGGTGTTGGGTTTGTTGACTCAGACTTGAAGGCAGATCCGTCAGAAGATGGCGACATCGGCAATATACTTAAAGTAGAATGCTGACTACTTGAAATTCTGTTAACATTCAGATCTATGTCCATCTTTGACGCTATATTTTCTTCCTCCTTCCCTTGGGATCCACCAACTTCTTCAGTTGGAGACGTGATATCCATGCTATCATCTTCATCTAGGATTTTAATGCTGCGATGCTTTTTTGGCAAGATGCCATCTTCGTCATCGTACTCGGATTGACCACCAGTGGCATTTTCTATTTCATGAACTGACGCAGGGTATAAATCAGACTCCGGCAGATACCCATCTGAATCACTTGGAGACTGCGAACGTTTAGTTTTCTTTCTTGTTTCATCATTCGTTTCGTTAATTCTCCGTTTATTTGGAGGATAGTTAACCCTTGTAATGATTTCTTTGGGTGGAGATGCGCTTTTGATTGGACTGACAATTGGAAATGCTTTCTTAACAAGAGTCTTATAAGAATTATTTGTCTTTCTTGCATACACTCCAGAATAATCACTATCACTATCATCATCAACATCGATAATGATAACATTGTCGTTCAAGAAGCCATTTTTTCTCTTCTTTGACTCAACATCACCATTTCTATTGTTCTTTACAATCACAGGTATCACAGCCATTTCAGTATTCTGCGATTCAACAACTTGCTTTATCTCATGTTCTTTTGTCGATTCATAGGCTTTCGCAGTTTCCACTTTTGAGTTATCCTCACCTTCGGGAGATGCATTTGGAATAGTCACCAGTGAAATTGGAGATTCCTCTGGCGAGGCTTTTGGAACATTGGCCAGCGAAATTATTGGTGAGCCCTTTGGTGAACTCTTTGGCGAAGCATTCGGAGCGTTGGCCAAAGAGTCTTTTATAGAGTCATTTGGTGAGCTCTTTGGTGAACTCTTCGGCAGGCTGACCAATGAAACCTTTGGAGAGCTTTTGGGCGAGCTCTTTGGCGAAGGCTTCAAAGTGATGGGAAGAGAAGCCTTTGGAGAATTCGCGGAACTTTTTGTGTCAGTAGGACTCACCACCAAAGCCACAGTCTCCTTCTTCTTTGGACTCGAAACGCTCTTAGTTTCCAACTTCAGAAGCTCCTGTTCCTGTTTTCTCTTCTGGGCAACCATGGCACCTCTTTCGTCTAGTAAACGCTCTAAGAATTTATTATCTTCTAGATTATATATCGCAGGCTTCATATTTGCGTATTTTCCAAAGTTGGATGTGACTGCCGGACTATCTGACGAAGACGCAGTATGGCTTTTGACAGCAGCATCTAGCGGTAAGTTATTTATTGTGTTGTAATTCTTGTTCTTAAGGGCAGTTTGACCAAACCTGGCTTGTTCCGGTATCGTGGGCGAAACCGATGGAACATTATATTGAGCTCCAAATCCATATGGATATGAGCCCTGCGGCGGCCTTAGTTGCCCAGCGTCGTGATAGAACGTGTATGTGTTAGGTGGTGGATACACCTGTTGTGGAGGATACGGTGGAAATTTCACATTGGGAGAATTCTCTCTTTGTGGATATTGTTGGTATGGTACTGCCGTCGAGAGAGAAGGTGTAGAATGTGCTGAATACTGAGATGTGTTCGGGTTCACCCGAAATTTGGTCTGAAACTGTTGCATGTGTTGCTGTTGTTGCTGCGGTTGTTGTAATTGTTGTAATTGTTGCTGCTGTAGCTGTTCAGGATGAGGCATGGGAATCTCGCTGGCTGCCGATTGTCTACCAGCTTCCGGAGCACCTCGCCAATTCGATTGCTGAAACAACCCATTGCCATTATTTTCTAGATCCATTAGTAATATATTCTCAAGCCATCACTGTTGATCATATATATGGAAAATCAAGTTTGTTGTTCTGGGCATGATCTCTATCTCGCAAGAAAATTAGTTATCATGTTATGAGAATGTTCTGGCCTCAGGCCGCGCGAGCAGAATCATGTCACGTGACCAATGTATATATTCAAAAATACGCAAAAAATTAGATCACGTGATGCCAAAACATCGTCGTGCAGGTACCAGACTCGAAAAATCAATTTTTTTTTCTTCGTCTTCTTTTCTTGTTTTTGTTTCGTGTCCCTACCACAGTTCCCTTCTCTGCTATTTCGTTCTTAATTGCTTGATTATGAACGAAACACCAGACAACAGAACGGGACGGGACATCAGCTATTGTCTTTGTAACTCTTTTTTTTGTTTTCTTTGTAAACTTGTCTTTTCCACATATATTCCCCTCGTCTTTACTCACGACCTGGACCCAAGTACTGTGTCATAGCACTCATGTAGCAACCGCTTCACAGGTAATTAAAAACACAATCAATTATAACTACGAATAGGGCGATTATATATAAGAAACCTATATAAATATCTTATTATCTAGAGAATATTCCGCTTTCAAACTGCAATATAAAACCCAGTTCTGCAGATGATGCAAAATATAAAAACCTCGGAATGCAGCAGAATCGTTCTCTTTATATACTCGTCTGCTTTTGCCACACACATGCGAAACGCAATATGATTGGCCCAAATAATTAACTATTGGGAGACAGGACTATGCGCCATTCAGCAGAATCGGAACTGCATGTCTCATGCTGCAAGAAACGGCTATCATGAAATGTCAGAATGGGAGCGATTACAAAGGATAAGTCGTAATGTTCGTTATTAAATTCATTAATTCTATTTACTACACCGTATCTGTCTCCATCAGCATATTTCCGGTGGCGGGGCTATTTCCGGTACCTTTCCCAATTGGAAACTGGCAGCATTGAAGGCCTCCTTAACCTGTTCACTCAATTCATCCACATCAACATATTTTTCTGGAACATTAGTCTGCAAGAATCTTGCGGCCAGAGAGCCAGCGGGGTTCAGAGCGATTGAGCCAAACGGCGACTTTTGGGCATTGGCAGCATTATTTCCAAAACCACCGAATGCAGAAGAGGTGCTTGATCCGAATGGATTAGACGAATTCCCACTTCCAAACGCACTTGTAGTACTCGTATTTCCAAAGGCACTTGTTGTAGTCGATTTGCCAAATGCATTCGCCGTGTTATTTGCACCGAATGCGCTGGTAGTTGAAGTCGTTGGGTTAGTGGACCCAAATGCAGAGGCTCCAAGTGAACTTGAAGTCGATGGCTTTATCGATGACGATAACGAGCCAAATGCTGAGGTGGTGGTGGTGGCAGATGAACCGAACGGCGAGGTTGTTGCAACAGGAGCCGTGGATCCAAAAGCAGAGGCGGTAGTCGAGGAAAAGGCTGACTTTCCAAATGCCGATGATGTAGCATTGTTGCCAAACGCAGATTGTCCGAAACCAGAGCTTGGTGTAGTAGTACTCAAGCTGGCAGAACCAAATGCAGAGGTTGGAGCGGTGGAACCCAAACTAGCGGATCCAAAACCACCATTGGTAGTAGAATTGCCACCCAAACTGGCATTTCCAAACGCTGATTGTCCAAATGCCGATGTACCTGTGGTGGAAGAGCCGAAAGCGCTTTTTCCAAAAGCTCCACCGCCCGTGGCTGAACTTCCAAATGGGTTGGATGTACCAGTAGAGCCCCCAAATGTAGACGTTCCAAAGGCTCCAGATTGACTCGCAAACGGATTGGAGCTTGTATTGGTAGTGGCAAACGCACTTTCAGTAGGCTGACTTGTAACACTCAAATTACCAAAAGCCCCTTTGGATCCGAAGGCAGACTGGCCAAAGGAAGAGCCACCACCACCACCACCAAATGCTGAACCCCCAAAACCGGAACTTCCAAAAGCACCACTATTTGGCACCTGATTTGCATATTTGTTTAGATTCTCCTCCAAAGTCTCGGCGATGAAAGGCTTTGGTGGGTTTCCTCCCGAGGCTAGCACTTCCGTGGCTCTCTGTGTGTATCTCGCAGCATTTCTCTCGTTGCCCCGTATCTTTCCCACACAGAAATCCATATCCTTTTCTCTCGCAAGCATCTTCTTTTCATAATCGGCTACAGTGTTTGTTGCTTGTGCCTGGAAATAATCCCATCTCAGCTCTTCGAAAGAGTAATCTCTTCCAGCGATCACATTGATCATACCCGGGTTTCCAAGCCCATATGACGAAGTCAAGGGTTTTACTTGGTGCGACTTGATTTCTGCTAGATCTGTCCGTATCTCTCTTTCTTTGGAATCTAGGGTTGTGGTTGATACAAAGCTTCTCACATCGACACCGGGCGCTGGACTCGAGGATTCTCGCACATGAGCAAATCTACAACTATTCCCCTTGTTACATCTCCCCTCCTGGAAATATTTACAAGGAACTCTAGACGACATTCTGTGTGTGGAGGTATTCTTGTTGCTCAAAGTCTCGTGATTCTCAGCTCTTGATAAACTTCAACAGAAAACTTGAAGAATCCGCAGTGTGCATTTACCAAAGCCTGTTCCAACACTCTACACCATAATATCATTATTTCATTTTTATCATTCATTGAGCATTTTTCTCTATGATATCTTTATATGTTTGGACCAAAATACCCTGTTTATGGTTACAGGTAGCAAATGCTTGTTTATACATATTCAACATCTCTCCAATGACCTCGTCCTTTCGCCGTGATCCGTCAGTTATCTTATCCAAATGATTCTCGAAATCCTTTCTCAAAAAGGGCTTACTCAAGGAAATATTATCCAATTCGATTTTCTCGAACCCCTCGATCAACGCGAGCCCCAATTCGGACGGAATGAAGTAGGTGTTCCTATTCTGGGTGGTTTTGCATGCATAATTTCTATCCACAACTTTCACTATATGATCTGCTATAGTAGCATCGGTTCCAATCCCATTGGCATCCATTAGCGCAATTAATTCTGCCTCGGTCATCAATGTTGGGGGTGACGTCTTACCTTGTTTCAACTCGGTCTTGAACAACATTACTTGTTCTCCAACTGCGAAACTAGGCAAGTCTTTGGTGGTGGACCAAGTATGGTACGGAAAGACATCAAGATAATTTCTTTCAAGAACCACCAATCCACTAGCCGTGAAACTTTCTTCTCCCCATCGGAGCTTGACCGTTGTCTGTTGACCCTTAGCATCATCCGAACAACACGCTAGAAAATGTCTCACTATATACTCGTATACTCTTTTATCTTGGGCCGTGAACTCGGTGCTAGTGGGTGATAGAAAGGTAATTGGATGAATAGGCGGATGCGCTTTATCGTCATGACGGCCAGCTCTTGGTTGGCGAAACTTCCCATTTACCAACTCATTGGCATATTCACCCCAATTAGGACTTTGGTTTTGTTTTGTTACCAATTCTTGTAAATTCATAGCCTTTGGAAACTGGTCGGTTTCAGTTCTGGGATACGATACAAAACCCTTGTTATAAAGCTTCTCTGCAGAATCCAACGCTTGTTTAGCAGTAATCTTAAGGAAACGAGAACAATTCTTCTGTAGTTCGACCGTGGTTAGAGGCAACGGTCTGTAATTGGAGGTTGGTTTCAGCGCATTGCTTATTATCTCACCCCTCTCGTGGTCCAAACAATTCTGGTATATCAACGTAGTGACCATTCGATCAAATAACCGATTCTTATCCCAGGAAAATGGCGTTCTCACATTATCCTTCTTTGTTTCTAGATCCAAATACCAGAAATTTTCAGGAACAAAGTTTTTGTATCTGTTGAATCTATCCACTATGAACCCCAAAGTAGGGAATTGACAAGACCCGTACGAGATAAGCTTCTGGTCGCTCAACTCCTTGCTGAACCTGGCCTTGAAAAGATTCGTTAGAAACCGCGTGAAGGTGGCCCCGGTCCGCAAATCCAACTCCATTCTGGTCTTGACCGCCTCAACAGAGTTAGGATGCAACTTGATGGGGTTTTTGGCTGCTCTCACAATATGATTCCGTTCCAAATGGGAGAATTGGGCTCGTAGAGTGTTGTCCATATTCATTCTGTTATTAGTTTTCAGAGCAGCTTGCAAGATCTCGTACCCGATGAACTCGCCCTCTCGATCGCAATCGGTCCATATCATCAACACATCCGCCTTCTTGGCCTCGTCGCCTATGTTCTGGTACAAGTCCTTCCGATCAATCTGTTCAATGACTCGGGCATCAAAAAGTCGCCCAGGAACACATTTTCCCCATTCGTAGCCCGATTCGAACTCCAACCCGAGAATATGGCCCATTACACACGTCATGGTGACATCACATTGGCCAAGATTGGTGAAATTGAAGCTGAAATCGTAATTTTTCACGTATTTGTTCTTCGAGTTCCGTGTGTTTATTCGTCCTCCAGAAAGAATTTGGGCAACAGCTTTACTGATGGAGGGTTTCTCCGCAACACATAACACCTTCATCTCATGATTTGGGGGCTATTTCTCGCATCTCTTTGGCACCTCTCTCCAGCTTCATCTCCATGTCAAGTCTGTTTACCATCCGCGTAAGCTCGAATCGCCTGCACACGAACAGAGATTATGATTGATTCCAAAGGGACCCCCCTGCAACACATCGAGGTTCCTTATTCTTCCAAACACATCACCAATTATTATTTTCATTAATTATGATCTGTGTGGAATGTACAAATCCCGTGGACGAGTTATATTTTAAATATAAAAGTGAATATATCCAATTGACCATCTGTTCCAATTGTTCTAATCCGGTCGATAGATATATTGAATATGATAATGTGGTTCTTTTCATAGATATTCTCCTTCTCAAGCCCCAAGCATATCGTCATTTGGTCTACAACGTGTTGGCTGCTGACTTGAACCAAACCGAAGCACAGATCCCACAGACTATACGGACCTCCAACGCCTGGTACCACGTCATACAGACCTATGTGCTCAAATACAGGAAACTCTCGCGTTATTTCATCTTGATGGTGCTATTCGAGGTGTATTTGACGTGGGCCTATGAAGAGAAGAATTCCACCCATTCCCCGGTCGTCAACTTCATCATCAACCAGCCCATCTACACACAATATCTGTTCTACATGTTGAAGATCATCCTCGAGCTAATCGTTTATCATATCTCCATTCAGAATTTGTTTGCGAACACAAGAAACATCCCAGACTTCTCCGTTGTCCTACTAACGACGGTGCTAATCTCCAGTGCAATCAGACTATTCCCCATATTGATGTTGATTTGGCCCTACGACACCACTACTTCCACTACAGTTATCAATGCAATCGCCATTATCAACACAACCGAGGCGCTACATATGGTGATTCAGGAGTCGTATTTCTACATAATAGTGGTGTTATTGGTATCCTTGGGGTGTAAAATCGCACTTTCCCATCTCATAATATCGGTCATCTTCAGCTATTTCACAAGTATACCGTTGTGGGAGTTGGTGACATACTTATGATGGAGAATTGTCATAATTTGCATTTTTGTATTGTAGCTTATCTCTTCCTAACCTACAGTAGACGAGATTATTTTTCAAAATTATAGCAAAACTCATTTACAATAGGAATCAAACTCACCAAGGATCATCATCAGAATCTCCATATTGGTTAAAATAGTGCTGAGCCATAACATCATGGAATGCTCCTATGTGAGCGGGGAGGAAGTCTCCAAACTCATCAGGGTAAAACCCATCGTCGTCTTCATCTTCGCTTGGATGGTCATCGGGGTTCCGAATTAAATCCAATTGGCGAGCGGCTTCTGTATATGGAAAGTCCATACTATCCCCGAAGGAATTAACTTCCTTATCGGAATACTCAGGATCTGACTCGCTCGATAAATAATCTTCATCTTCCTCATCTTCATCGTAGCCATTCACCTTCAACCTTTTAGCTTCATCATAGATTATTTGTTGTTCATTTACTCTGACTTGTCTTATCTTGCCTTTCTGACTACCTGTCTGCGATATTCCTTTACCACCATTGTACACATCAAGAGAGGTACCATTGATCAGAATGTCTTTCAACGATCTAGGAAGCTTCGACTCAAATTTCAGAATAGGATTATCATCAAGATTTAAAGTCTCTAACATATCGTTTAGACAGAGATTTCCGACTCCGGAAATCCTGTTTCGTTGGAGTGAAAGCTCAATTAAGGAGGGAGGAGTACTCACAATATCAATAGTTCCAATATAATTATAGGAGAGGTCTAGCTTTTGAAGATTTCCAGGTATATCACTTGGTCTAAGATGACGAATTGAATTCTGGCTCAAGTCAAGCACTCTCAAGCTCTCTGGAAGGTTGGAATTCTTAAGTGTTCTTATGCCACATTGACTTGCACGGAGATGGTTTAACTTTTGTGGAAGTTTAATTTGAGAAAGACAAAGACCTTGGTTTGCCACTAACTCCAATTCTAACACATTTTCAGGAATGGATATACCCATATGCTCTTTTAGATTACAATCGGAAAGTTGTAAAGCTTCTAGTGAAGCTGGAAGATTTGCTTCAGCCAAATTGGAGAATCTATTATTCGAAAGATCCAAGTTTCTAAGACTTTCTGGAAATTCCAACTGAGTAATATCCCGAAGAGTTGTGTAGGTGAAGTTTAATTTCTGCAATGAACGTGGTAGAGGGCCTCTAACCACGGAAATAGGATTCTCCGAGATTTCGAGAGTCAACAAGGAGTCGGGCCAGTTAACATCGGTGATAACCCTGATCTTATTGGCTCTCAAATCCAAGGACCTTAATCTTGGAGGAAACTTCACCAGATCGAGACTTTCAATATCATTTGCAGACAAGTCCAAAGTTGTCAAGGATGAGGGCCATTGTGCTGAGGAGATCTCCGTAATTCTGTTCAATTGTAGATCAGCGTACTTCAAGTTAGGCGAAAGATATGGAACTTTGGTCAAACCATTCTTCCAGATCTCCAATTTTTCAAGCGAATCCGGTAGAGTAGTAAATCTGATCTGTTCAGTGTCATGCATGATCAAGCTCTTCAAATCAATGCCGCTTAAGAGACGATTGAAATGATCAGAGTCCCCCACCTGCGATTCACTATAGAGCTCGAGTTCCTCCAAATTGGCCGGTAATGCCATATTACCGATCTCCAGACGGAGAGAGAGTTTCTTCAAGCCGCTGGGCAAACGGAAATTCGCACATTTTTCTGTGTCGATATGGACAAGTTTCAAAAAACGTAAATTATCGAGACTTGCCAAATCGTCGGCGTCAGTCTGGTAGAGCTCTGCGTGCAGCAAATCGATATTCAAGTTAGGAATCCTTCTTATTTGTGAGCCCACCTGCGATAAAAGCACACCGATACCATCAAAAGAAGCATAAGAATCAAGCCACAAGCTGTTGGGCTCGATATCGGGATTCTCCTTTAGCAACTTCATCACCTCGAAAAACATATACACGGTTTTGTCGTGCGGGATGGACGTAAACATGCGGTTTGGGGATTGGTTCTCGGAAATGGCATATATCTCCTTGTAGAGACAATGAGCAGCTACGTCTCTCATGGACAGCAGCGTAAGAAAGACTCTGAGATAGGCATCGGGAAGATGGCTGAAGATTGTTAGCACTATCTCGGAGGGAAGCAGCTTTAATCTGTTCAAGATGTCAATCATTGGGGAAATGAGCGAAGGCACCGATAACCTTGCTGAGATGTTTCGACAATTCTGTAGATAATTAGAATAACCCTGTGGCGATGATGTGGAGATCGCAGGTTCCGTCTGTTGGGTTGAGTTTCGGGGAGATGTACACCAATCGTCTGATTGCATGTCGGGTATGTATGTGGAGTTCGGTTTATTTTTTCTACTAATTGACAGATTAGCCGGTTAAGATGGCTAATGACAGTTCGTCAATTGGATGGAGGTTCCTATGAGATGTGTCATTTCTTCAACTGGTTATTCCTCCATTAAATATTATAGAATCAGGTTTACCAGAGTGCACCATTAGGGGTTGCATTATCTAACAATTACGGTACTATGGCGGTAGTATGTGTCATTAGAATCGGATTAGTCGACTCAGTATTATACAAGAGAATCCTGAAAAGGGGAATATGTGTTATTATATTTTATTGATAACATGAGTATTCTTACCACTGTAAATACAACCACTGTAAGAATTGAGTCTGTAATTATTCCAGATCGCTGCAAGACTCACTTGCGATTGCCGCAACCCTTCGACCGGATCTCGAAAATTGCAGCATCGTAATCCGACTCATTGATCTAAGCTGTGACATGCAGGTTACGATATATCCGAGCCAAATTTACAAACTGAGTAGATGAGTTCTAATTAAATATTCAGTAACTAAACACAACTAATTGACCTTAGCTGCTATGTTTCTCTATCATAGATGTCATTTTAATTATCTTACATCTTTTTTCTTTCTTGATTCCAATACTATCCAAAACTCGCATATATTAATAGATCTCCCTGTACTAGAAAACGTTTTCTCTATTTTAAGCAAATTCATCTTCCTCGCTTGCTCCTTCATCCTCACTCGTTTCATCATAATCACTTCTTTCATCATCCTCCTTTGCTTCTTCGTCATCATTTGCTTCTTCATCATCACTTGCTTCTTCATCAGAAGTTAGAATTCAGCATCTGCATTATTGAATCTTTCTCGTTTTCAAACGTATCCACACCGTAAGAGACTATCAATTCTCCATTGACCTCAACTCTCACTTTTTTACCTACGTGAGCACAAATTGGTAATCTTCCCTTGTTGCATTCACTAAAATCAAGATGAGTACCCTGAAGCAGAATAAATTCCAATGAATTCGGTCGAATCGACTCAAATTTGCAAATTGGGTTGCTGTCAAGAATTAATACCTTTAATTTATCATTGAGATAAAGGTCTGAGACCTTTTTTATCCCGGAGTGAAAGAGAGAAAGTTCAATTAAGGAGTGAGGAGTCACCACCTTATCAATATTTCCTATGTAACTCGAAGATAGGTCTAACTTCTGTAGATTTTGGGGTAAATCATTGACTCTGATGTGACGAAATGCGCTTTCACTCAAGTCAAGCACCCTCAAATTACTTGGTAGTTTGGCTTTTTAAGACTTCTTAGACCACAGTTTGAGACTTATAGCGACTTTAAATTTTGTGGAAATTTAAGACGGGAAATACAAAGACCTCCACTATCCAGAACATTCAATTGCACCAAGTTTTCAAAAGTAGATATATCAACATACTTTCGTAGTAGATAACAGTGACAAAGTTTTAAAACTTCCCTGAAGCAGGGAATTTCCGATTAGCCCACGAAAGTCTATTGCTCGAGATATCTAAGTTTTTGATACCATTTGGGAATTCCACTTTTGAAATATCTCTAAGATTTCTGGAAGACAAAAATTCTGCAAGGAAGGTGGTAGACCACCACTGAATCTTACAATCGGATTCTCAGAGATGTCGAGGTCAACCAATGTATCGGGCCAGTCAACATCATTGATAATTGCAATTTTATTGGAGCTGGAATTCAATGACGTTAATTGTGGTAGCAGCCCAATTAAATTGATATTTTTGATACGATTCCCAGACAAATCCAACGTTTTCAAGTACTCTGGCCAGTGTATCCAAGCAACATGTACAATTTTTTTTTTGTAGATCAAGATATTTCAAGTTCGGCAAAAGAAATGGAAGTTCAATTAAATCATTTGACCGTAATTCCAATTTCTGAAGCGAATCAGGTAAAGCGGTAATTATGAGATGTTTAGAATTATGCACAACGAAGGTCTTTAATTGATCAATACTACTCAACAGGAGATTCGAAGGATCGCATGATCTGAAATAGTCGCAATAAAGTTCGAAAATCTCTAAGTTAGCTGGTAATCTTACTTCATTAACATCCAGGTAGAGGATTACATTCTTTAACCCCAGCGATGGAAGAAATCTCTCACTAGTAGCCTTGACTTGCTCAAGCTGCAACAGTCGCAAATTAGCCAGACTGGACATAGTAGTAACGTGTTCCACCGATAACGCTATATTCAGCAAATTAATATTCAAATTGGATATTCTTTGAATTTGTGGATTGATTTGGGTCAAAACTCTATCGATGTTATCATACCTAGCATACGCATCAAGCCACAAGGTCTCGGGTGCAATTGCTTCATCACTTAATAAGTCTATCACGTCATCCATACGATAAATTCTCTTCTTTCCAAACACAAATGGGGGTACAGGTATTATAGGTTGTTTATCGCAGACTGAGCATATTTCCTTATAGAGAAAGTGTGCTGCAACTTCTTTCAACTCTGTGTGAAGAAAGAGATAGAGGTGCTCATCAGGAAGATGTTTGAAGATCTCTATTACAATCTCAGATGGAAGCAAATACAATTTTGCCAAACACTCAGTCATTAAATAACATTAATAGAAAATCTTATGATTTCACAACTTGTGTAGAATAAATTATTTGAGTAACGATGCTTAGGCGGCATTTTGGGAGCGGAACAGGATTTGCAGCCACCGAAGCTTAACAGGTCGCTACTGGCAGTGTCACCATGAAGTCGACAAATCCGTCCGATGAAGTAGGTGAAATGTAATGAGATATCTCAATCGTCTCCAAAAAAGGTACATCTACAAACTATCATAAAATATCTCTCTAATTGTATAACCACCCCCAAACTAACAAACATTAATAAAAACAAAATAAACAATATCAAAACATTTTCATTCCCATTCTTGGAAATTCACCCTCTTCCGCACAGTACCTTGATCGCCTATCATAACTACATATTCACCATCAACCGTAATCCATGGTCCATCCAATGGACCAACAAGATATGGATAGGAATATGTTTGATTGAGCTCTCTTCTTTCATCTAAAGTCCTTGCCTCATGATCACCACTGTTCTGGATATATAATTCATCATCGTGATAATAATCCAAATCCTCGTTATCAATGGCCCTCAATGCAATAAATAAACTCAACGGGATATAGTTCTTTTGGAAATTCCACAAGAATAATAATGTGAATATTGGTAAAGGAGTAAGGAAAGATGCCAAAATAAATGCCTTCTGCAATGCAAGCACTCCAACCATGGTCAATTGGAAAATAAAAAGTCCCATAACTATTCTTCTGAATAGAAGGGGCCAGACTTTACCAGTCGAATGAGGTGGGTGTGTACAACTATACAACAATTGATATTTGTAAACATAGAATCCTATGATGAAGTACGTCAATCCTGCCATTAAAATCTTAGTCGACATCACAGAGTAGATGATTGTAATGATAAGAATCAACATCGGTTGAGGCAACGTCAATCCAAAGTTGAAGACTGGCGGTCTGTACAACCTTTTGTAGTCTCTTGCCGTCTTACAATTGGCTCTGAAAAAGGGGAATTGCAACAACTGGCCAATCAATAACAATCGGAAAGGAAACATTCCCAATCCTTGTAAAATGATATAATCCACGTAGAATAACGATAACCCTTTCAAAGACAGGGCAAGTTGGTACGCAATTTTTGTGGTGTCACTGAGAAAACCCCAATAGTTGGAAGCAGTACCTGCCATGGTGAAGACAAGGAACAAATTGACAAAGATATAGAAGAAATTCTTGCTGACCGAGCTCAACTCTTCTTCACTATGACTAATGAAACCTTGATGAGAGGATATCCAAACATATAGGAATGGAATTACCGAATTCAAGAAAGTAAAGATATAAGTAGGTAATAAGCCTGTAACAAGCGACTCTGCCCATTTATTTTTTGTTAACAAATCACCCAAACTAGGCCAGAACTTACTGATCGTTTTGATATTCAACAAGGTGGCCAAGTATGTCACTGGAAAGACCAAAAGAACACTCATACATCCGATAAGAATGGTGATGTAATATGATTTTAATAATCTCTCTCTTCTAGAGAGACAGACATTATCCCAAATGATATCATGAGGAGCGGGTGCCAATCTTGTAATCAAATAGTGAACATGGGGATCCAAAACTGCCTGAGCTATCATTTGGGCGGTGGCCACTGAATCCATAGTTATGAAGGCAGTTGGAGTAGCTGGATACTCACGTTGACGGCATTTCATAATCTCCTGATCAAGAACCTCCAATTGATTTGTATAATAATTTATAGCATCAGTTTCGGCACCACAAAGACCCCAGAAACCAATTTTCATCTGTGGTCTAACTGTTTCATGGTTGATAGTTAATTGACTGACACTTATAGCGTCCTCTGCATCTGCAATGTTATCTGTTCCTTCCAAATCCTCATCAATATCTGATCTAGTTGAATCCAATCTGAATAAATCGCCAGCACGTGGGTTTATATTGATAGACTTGTTGTTCGCCAAATATTCACTCCAGTAAAATTCAAGCTGATATAGCACTCTCTTTCTCTCCTTGTAGAGGTTATTCAACACCTTCCATTCTTTACAGATCACCACAGATTCAATGCTTCCGATGCTCAACGACTCTATATGTCTTTTCAAATCATCTTCATCTCTTAATTCGGGCGGAATTCCCGATAATCTGATAGTTCTATCCGTGATAGAGTTCTGTTTTCCTAAATAAGTCTGTCTCATCTTGACGACTTTTTTTGTTTGTTTCAAGAGGAAATAAGCCGTGAGTGAAGTAAAAAGATACGTGAAGATCACATAGACCCAAAGATAACCCAAGTAGTCCAGTTCATCAGCCAAGGGCTCCTCATTTTCCTGGAAATACACTTTATTATCGTCATCAATATCACCATCAAAACTACCAGTGTACCAATATCTCACTGGTGAAATGATCGTGACACCAAAAATCAAACATATCACCAATAAATGGATCGCCATCTTGAAGAACCCCAAGAACACCACAGCGTCCAACCCAGCATGTTCCAAAACGTCATTCTCATCAATTTTGTAGATGATGGGCACCCAACCAAACAAGTTCTTGGGTATCACGGGCAAATTCTTTCTTCTGTCCTGTCTTGCCACATACAACTTCGGGAATTTGGCTCTTAGGACGGAAAATAGGAGCAATGCCAGTAGTCCCAATAACGACGATACAATTAGTTGGGTCGTGGCCACTCGTGAGGGCGGTCTTATTAGATGGCTATCTGGCAACCCAGAGCTTATTGGATGCGCAACTGTCATGGATCTTGTTGTATATCGCGTTTACACTCGACAGAATTGTGTGTCCACCGTTCTATCAACATATAATCGCAGTGTTGAGTGGCTCAACTTCGTGTACCATAATTTATTATTTTGTTTCATCAGTGCCCATAACCGGCGTTTCTTTATAATTGTCTTGTGACAATGATATCATCGTGTCTTCACCAACGCACCACCTGCCGGGCGCGCGGTGCAACATATTTTTTTGCTCAATTTTTCTCTTCAAGATCAATTGGCGCAAAGCAATTCCATTCAGCCAGAAACACTTGTACTTCTATCCAGATATGGGGACATGCCATGACCAGCACGAGCAATCCCGATATAAATGATAATGTCGCCTCCATCAAGACCCAACTAGAAAGCGTTCTCGCGCAGTCGTTCTTGGACGATTCGTTGTTGCTTGGATTGTTGAGTTTCATCAACTCCAAGTTCACCACATGGATCCTCAAAGATTTCAACGACATTATACGATACAAGAAGGAATTGGTCCAAACGAAGCGTTCTGAAAATGCTCAACTGACTTTCAACACGGTCGAGTTGTTGGAGAAGGCATGGACGAACTTCCATTATCCTGCTATTAAATACTTCCAGCAAAGTTTCAACGAACTAAACAAGGGCAAAAGTAAACCTGTTGAGATGAGAAAGATCAACGTTGTTTACCTGAAATTCACAAAGTCGGCTTATAAGTTCTATAACGATCTCTTGAAGAACTTCTTGGCCAATTATGATAACCATTTATTGCCGAGAAAGTTGTTGTTTTCGCTTGGGGTTGAATTGAATGAGAAATTGATCACTCTAGATGATGAATGTCAAGCCAATATCGTCTATCTCGCTCATAAATGTTTATTGTGTTTGGGTGACTTGTCCAGACACACATCCTTTATCAATAACACCTATCTCACCAACCTCACCAACGATTCCAAGAACAGGAGTCAAAGGATCAAAAAAGACAAATATGAAGTGTCTACGAAATATTACGAAAATTGTATATTAATATTACCCTCTTTGAACGAGCCATTCAACCATTTAGGAATGATCAACCATTTGACAAATTGCAAATTTGATTCTATATACTATTTCATGAGATCGGCCTTGACTAGAATCAACTCTAAATTATCGGTAGATAATTTGAATCAGATATTGTCTAAAAATGAGACTTTATATAATGATTTTGCGGAATTTACCAAGAAACATAAATTGGACTACAAGAGAAGCAAGATGAACAACAAGGTTAGTTCAATTGATAAGAAAAATCAATTATCGAGGTATTTGTTTGTTTTATTATTCATGAGTTTATATTCAGATACGAAGAACCATTCTTTTATAAATGCAACACTCCAGCACGATTTTTTACTCTTATCAAAAGATATTGCTAAAGATGTTCTAACGAAACAGGTTGTTATGTTGATTGGTGGATTTGAGTTATTGCTACAAAAAGAGAAAATTACCACAATAGTCAATTATAATCGTTTACCCCCACAGCTTTTGGTCTATGTGAGGTTCATGTTCCTATTTTTCAACAATATATTTAAAAATAACCTCGACTTATCTGTTGTTAGAATCATCTTGAATGCAATCAAAGAGAACAAGATACTCTTAAACTTCTTTCACAGAGATTATGCAACAAATGAAGCTTTAAGTGAGTTTTTGAATGAGTTAATCTCAACAAAAAAGGATTATTTTGACGAAGAAGAATTGGTCGAAATCCTGGCAATGAAAAGACCTAAAAGAAATTATTTTTTCCACGAGGATGTCTTATTGAAAGACTTCACCCCAATCAACTTTCAATTGAAGGACTTCAATGACGATGATTTGTTCAGTTCCACCAATGCCATTGATCTTTTGAATGGTGATGCTTCAACCAAGTTGTCTAAAGTAAATGAAGATTTACTTAGACTAGCTGCTATTCTTGTATTATCGATAAAATTGGTCGACAAAAATACTGTTGGTCTTCAATTTGTCAAAGACGAATGGATATTTGAATTGATAGACCTGATTGAAATCGTTAAGGTAGTGGAGGTCCCCGTGACGGATGAGAGAAAGCAAAGACGGTTGAAGAGAGACAAGAGAAAGAATGTTCCCGAAACAAGTATGGCCGTGGCAAAACCAGCAAAGCCAGTAATTGATGATGCTGGAACCAGTATGAGTTTGGAGGAGATTGAGAATTCCATTTTGAAAGTGCATCATGGACAGAATTTAGAGAGTATGGTTGATTTGCTCACGAGTGAGGAACATTCTGCAGACGATGTCTTGGAACAACCTCCGAACTCTTCACCCGTTAATTTTGTTGCAAGCTCGTCTCCACCCTCCCAGCCAGTAGAACAGGTGGCAGAGACTCAACAAATATTGTCCACGCAAACAATTCCAGATTCACAATCCATCAAGTCTAGTCAACCAATTCTGTCTGGAGAACATATTCACAGCAATGCTAGTTTACCAGTGCAGCAAGTGAAATATACACCCAGTCAGCGTTCTCGCTTTTCTCAACAATCTATTGAATCACATCAGCCAATAGTATCTGAACTGTCTATTGCCTCTCGCTTGCGTCTGTCCCAACAATCATATAATCAGAGCCAATTCCCGCAATACGGACCACCAGGATACATGAGTCCGTTCAATTCGCCATATGCTCATAACTCGTATCAGTTTCAACCATTCAATCCTATACCTGTTAGTTCCAGCCCAATTCCAATTCATTACTCGGCTTCACCCAGCCCACAGTGGAACTTACAAAATGTATGGAATGGAAGTAGTCCGAACAATGACCAGCTAGGGTCATATAGCCTACCAATACCAGTCTATGGCGGTCCTGTTTTCCTACAGAGTTCGCAAACTAATGATGACTCCAAAAATTAAAAAATATTTTTCATTTTGTTTATTTTGTATCTATACATCGCCTAGTATTCATAACTCATCCATCAGTTGATTTAATCTCTTCACAACATACCATACCTCTTCAAATGTATTGTATAAGGGAACTGGAGCCAATCTAATGACATTTGGTCTTCTCTCATCGCAGATGATCGCCCTCTTATGTAACTTCTCAAACACAGCCTCCATCAAATTGAATTCTTTATCTGGAGTGAGGAATAGAATAGAGATCTGACAGCCTCTTTCTTCCTCATTCAAGGGAGAAATTATCGTGAAACTGTTCTTCTTGATTTCTGAGCATTTTTCCACAGGAACATAGTGAGGTGACTTTAGTAAGAGCTCTTTGAGGAAAATACCCATTTGAATTGCCTTCTTTCTCAACTCAGGGACCCCACCACACTTCTGAAAGATTTCTAATGATGTTTTGAGGGAAACCACATCAATTACTGAAGGATTCGATTGTCTATAGCTCAAGGCCGATTGAATAGGATCGAATATTTCTAACATTTTGAACCTGTCATTGGCATTATTTCCCCACCAACCAGCTAATCTTGGTGGATAGTTTTCAGTAGAGTTGGCATTTGTATGCTTTTCGTGGACAAATATACCCGCAATTCCACCAGGACCTGAATTCAAGTATTTATAGGAGCACCAACAAGCGAAATCAACATCCCAATCATGTAATGATAATGGAATGTTGCCCGCAGCATGGGCCAAGTCCCATCCAACAACTATGCCTCTATCCTTGGCATATTTTGTGATTTTCTCGAATTCAAATACTTGGCCTGTGTAATATTGAACACCAGAGAAACACACCAAGGCCAATTCGTCGGCATTTTGGTCTATACTGGCAAGTATATCCTCAGTTCTTAAGCAATATTCACCCTCTCTTGGAGAGAGTTGGATCAAATCTTCATCACTTAAACCATTCAACTTCACTTGGTTGATAAAAGCATAATAATCTGAAGGGAAGGCACCTTTTTCAGCCAAAATCTTAGTTCTTTTTCCTTTTGGCTTAAAGAACGAAGTCAATAACGAGTTCAAATTACCCGTCAATGTGCCCATAACGGCCACCTCGTTTTCCTTGGCTCCTACAATAGGGGCAATAAGGGGAACCAAGGGCAAATCTATATTGAGCCATTCGGTGAGACCATCGGCCTTGCCTGGATGATTGAAATGTGATTCAACGGCTCTATCAGCCCAGGCGTCCAATTCGTCATTGATGGCCTTTTTGGTAGCCTTTGGAAATAATCCTAAAGAATTACCACAGATGTAGAGGGATTCCGTAGAAGCGTCGTATTGGTCGGTTTCGATGCCCAAGGATTTAAAGGTTGGAATGGAGAATTGGTCTCTATAGGTCGGGAATTGTCCGTCCAATTTCTTTGCTGATTCCAATGACATTTCTAGATATTAATAACCAAATCTGTAAGTCCTCTTCTAGATACGAGATACAATGCAATCACAAAGAGTTATTCTTATGAAGCCCTCAGTATTTGGGCCCCATGTTGGGCCATCCCGATTTTTCATGTCTCGGGATGGTTTCGGTGCCTGTGCAGGTCCTTCGGTGTTTCTTTAGAGATAAAGAACGGAGGGAAGATCAAGATAATCGGGAATTAATTAGATAAATTGTTTAATACACCATTGAGGAAGAAAATGCTTTATTTGTAGGAAACTGGCAAAACACATCTTGGTCTCATCTCAGTTCTCTCCACATTTGACCTCGCATCTCTCTCAGTCGGAATGGTTGCAACCCAACTCGTATTCAAGCCCGATGTTGGACAAAGTTAACAATTCAAAGGAATGGTCGTCATCACAAGTCAAATGGCCAAATAATCTGGACTTTTTTACGGCTTGAGATTTTCCAACGACGGTGGCAATCGGTGGCCAAATTACTCCAACTCAGCGGTTGCAACCAAACTGGTCTTGTCATTGTCCAGCGGTGGCGTAAGAAGTATAAAACCCGATTTGCAGCACCATGCAACGGTCTTCTCTACCTTTGGAAACTATATTAGACAGTTGCAAGTTGCCACTAACAAATAAATAAATATTACATACAAACCAGATATTTGCTAATTACTAATATATTCCGTCGAAATGGCAGAAGAAGAATATCCCGTCAAATTGTACGTCTATGACATATCCCATGGCTTGGCTTCGGTGTATTCGCAAATGGTGTTGGGGTTCCAATTGGATGCCGTTTACCACACCTCGATAGTGATATACGGCAATGAATACTATTTTGACAGAGGAATCCAGAAGGGAATCGCCGGTAAAACCAGATTCGGCGTTCCCATGGAGGTGATAGACATGGGTATCACTTACATCCCCCAGGACATCTTTGAGGAATATTTGGACGAAGTCAAGAGTAAATATCATGCTGCCAGTTACGATTTGTTTAGAAATAATTGCAACCATTTCAGTAATGAGGTGTCTGAGTTTTTGAACAACACTTCTGTTGAGTCCAGAATCTTACATTTGCCTGAACAAGTGTTGGCATCGTCTAACGGGGCCTTGATTCAATCGCTTTTCTCTGGTCAGTTTGTGCCATAGATTTCGTGGGCTAGATTTGTATATTAGAGTGTATTAAAGAAAGGAGTTTTTGAATGTGTGTAGGAGTGATTCGAGTGTGAGGCATTTATTTTGTTCAAACAATCGATTAGAATAATAGTCATTCGTAGATAAAGGTCAAATTGTCTCAATAAATTAGGATAAGATTCTGGTTCATGTGTTATCTTCATCTTCACGCTGATCAATGTATTGTATTATGTCTCCACATTGACTGTGCATCACATCTCGTAAGGTCTCCCTCCACGGCTCTATGTCGTAGCTCAATTCAACACGAATAATTATAAGAACTGCCTTTATCATTAGCTATAAATGCGACACCCACAAATTCCTCGAAACTGCCTTTTGTCCAGTATGCGACCCCACAGCTGTCCCTCCACCACGATCTCTGTCACAACGACTCATTTGACCGCATCCTGATTCACCGACGTCATGAGAGGTAACAGCAGGTGATTCTACCATTGGCACCGCATTAGTGTCGTCGTTTAGGTATTGTTGTTCGATTTAGTCTCGCTTGCGATTAGATTAGATCTAGTTTCCTGGACCCCACATAATTATATCCGTGTCGTTGAATGTCGCTCGTTCGTCCTTTGAGATTGTTACTCTTGGGGGCTCCGGGCTCAGGCAAAGGAACGCAGACTTCCAAATTATTAAAGAAATACCCAATCATCAACTCAATCAGTTCTGGGGATTTGTTGAGACGTGAATTGGCAGCAAAATCCGCCCTCGGCTTAGAGGCCTCCTCCTTTATCAAGGAAGGTAAGTTGGTGCCAAACTCCGTCATCTGCAACTTGATCACCGAGGAATTGGCCAAAAATGATTGGTTAAATAACCAGTCCACCTGGTTATTGGATGGGTTTCCAAGAACTTCTGTCCAGGCTGAGGGATTGCGCAAGACATTGGAGGCGTCCGATGCTCTGTTGAATTTGGTGGTTGAATTGGACGTCAACCCCGATGTGATCTTGGAAAGAATCGAGAACCGTTGGGTCCATATTCCAAGTGGTAGAGTCTACAATTTACAATACACTCCGCCAAAGGTGCCGTTCAAGGACGATGTCACAGGCGAGCCGTTATCCAAAAGAGACGACGACAAGCCGGAAATCTTCAAAAGAAGAATAGACCAATATTTGGAGGAATTGGGTCCTTTGAAGGAATTCTACGCCTCTAGAAACATCTTGCACAAAGTCAGTGGAGATACGAGTGATATCATCTTCCCTAAATTGGCTGACTTGATCCAGTCTAAATTTGGTGAATCTTGAGTTAACATATCAAGAAGGAGGTTGACGATCTGTAGAAGGTTAATATGTCACAAGTATATAGAGCAACAAGAGATAACTGCTACTAACATTCAATATATAGCTATATAAGCAATTTGCGTTCTGTAGGATAGAGTTGTGACAAGTCGAGTTATAGAGTGACAGATGAGCCAACAAACACCTAAAAAAAACCAAATAAAAACACACCATTACCAAATCTATATCTCTCGAAATCATTCCCATAATATTCCAAAATATAATTTAATCGCAATAGTGGCTTCATTGACCCAAGGTCTCATTAGTCATCACGTGATCATCACTATGTCGGAGATTCGATCTACAGAGAGTTCTTCATTATTTTTCACTCCTTGAACGAGTACTCAAGACTCCGGAACATACAGATTGTATTGTATCATAGATAGATATTCTTATTCTGTCGTCAATTTCATCTCTGACAATTTCTTAAAATGAAGTGAGTAAAGAGCCAAAGTTTTCATAGATTCCACTTACTAATGACAGATTCTTCATAGATGACTTGCCGGTTCTCTTCCCGTATCCCAAGATATATCCAGAGCAATATGCTTATATGTGTGATATAAAAAAGACGTTGGATGTGGGTGGTAATTGTATCCTAGAGATGCCGTCGGGTACTGGTAAGACAGTGTCGTTGTTGTCCTTGACAGTTGCCTATCAAATGCATTATCCAGAACATAGAAAGGTGGTGTATTGTTCTCGTACCATGTCAGAAATTGAAAAGGCACTAATAGAATTACACTCCTTGATGGCTTACAGAACGAATGAATTGGGGTATGAGGAGGATTTCAGAGGCTTGGGGTTGACTAGTAGAAAGAACTTGTGTTTGCATCCAACGGTGTCCAAAGAGAAGAAGGGTACTCTTGTGGATGAAAAATGTAGGAGAATCACCAATGGTCAATTGAGAAAAAAGATTGAGGATAATAAGCTGGCTGGCGTACCGGACATTGAGAATTACGAGCTACAGTCGTTGTGTTCGTTTCATGAAAAATTGAACGAGAAAGAGCCCCATAATTTGGTCCCATCGGGAGTATATTCCTTTGATTCGTTGATAAACTACTGCAGATCTGAAGGAACATGTCCATATTTCACAGTCAGAAGAATGATCCCATTTTGTAATATCATCATTTATTCTTATCATTACTTGTTAGATCCGAAGATTGCGGAAAGAGTTTCCAAAGAGTTGTCTAAGGACAGTATCATCATTTTTGACGAAGCGCATAATATTGATAACGTCTGTATAGAATCCTTGTCCTTGGATTTGACAGAAGAAGATCTAAAAAAGGCGACAAGAGGTGCAAATCAGCTCAATCAAGAGATCGAAAATATGAAAAAGACAGATAATGACAAGCTACAGAATGAATACGAGAAGTTAGTTGAAGGTCTAAGAGAGTCCGAAATAGCACGAGATGAAGAATTGTTCATGAGTAATCCAACTCTACCTCAAGATCTATTGGATGAGGCTATACCAGGTAATATTAGAAGAGCTGAGCATTTCATCAGCTTTTTGAAGAGATTCATTGAGTATATCAAGACTAGAATGAAGGTATTACATGTCATTAGTGAAACACCTACAAGTTTCTTACAACATCTTAAACAGTTAACCTTTATAGAAAGAAAGCCCTTGAGATTCTGCTCTGAAAGACTATCATTATTGGTGAGAACTTTGGAGTTATCAGAGATCGAAGATTTTACAGCTTTGAAGGACATTGCTACCTTTGCAACATTGGTTTCTACTTATGAGACTGGGTTCCAATTGATATTGGAGCCATTTGACGAAGGCTCCACTGTGCCAAATCCTGTTTTGCATTTTACTTGTTTAGATGCCTCAATAGCTATCAAACCGGTCTTTGATAGATTCTCTTCTGTTATTATCACTTCAGGTACCATTTCACCGTTGGATATGTATCCTAAGATGCTTAACTTCGAAACTGTTATCCAGGAGTCGTATACGATGACCTTGGCAAGAAGGTCTTTCTTACCAATGATTGTTACGAAGGGACCAGATCAGGTTGCTATTTCTTCAAGATTTGAGATCCGTAACGATCCGAGTGTTGTTAGAAATTATGGTTCCTTATTAATCGAATTTGCCAAGATAACCCCCGATGGTATGGTTGTCTTCTTCCCGTCTTATCTTTATATGGAAAGTATCATCTCTATGTGGCAAAATATGGGAGTTTTGGATGAAGTTTGGAAGTATAAATTAATTTTAGTTGAAACTCCAGATGCCCAAGAAACTTCTTTGGCCTTGGAGACTTATCGTACAGCTTGTTCTAATGGTAGAGGTGCCATTTTGTTGTCCGTCGCTCGTGGTAAGGTTTCGGAAGGTATTGATTTTGATCATCATTTCGGTAGAACTGTGCTAATGATCGGTATTCCGTTCCAATATACCGAATCCAGAATCTTAAAGGCCAGATTGGAATTTTTGAGAGACCACTATCAGATTAGAGAGAACGATTTCCTTTCCTTCGATGCAATGAGACATGCTGCACAATGTTTGGGGAGAGTTTTGAGAGGTAAAGATGATTATGGTATCATGGTTTTGGCGGATAGAAGATTTAAAAGTAAGAAGCATCAGTTACCCAAGTGGATTGCCCAAGCCTTAAGTGATGCAGATATGAATCTATCGACCGATATGGCTCTTGCTAATGCAAAGAACTTCTTGAGAACGTTAGCTCAACCAGTTAATCCGAAGGATCAAGAAGGTATCTCTGTGTGGAACCAGGAGCAGTTGATTGCATTCCAGAAGGAGCAAAAGGCTTATGAGATGGACAATATGGAAGAGGAAGATGATTTCATGGACTTGGATGAAGATGACTTGGCAGCATTGCTATAGTGTGATGTGTAAATATATTGGGTTATCTACTCGCAAAGTAGCTACGTAGGTGAAAAATACACTCTCAGTTCATAATTGTACAAGTTTTATATTACATGATATTCTCTAGTTCACTTCCAGATGGTGATTAATCTCACTATTCCTCTTCTTCATCACTTTCACCCTGTTCAACATCAACTTCAAAGGATGCTTCAGCATCACATGCAATATACGAGTCACATATGCAAGAAATTGTCAAATCATGGTGTCCTGCCACTGGAATGGAAAATTCTAGTTTAACTTCTTGACTTTCCTTTGGAATGGTTGTTCTCTTGATCCCATATAATTGTCTAGTCTTGCTGTCGCCAATCACAACCCACCAGTTCTCAGTCTTTTTACTTGGGTAAAAAGGCGCAACAACTTCAAGATCATCAACTTCCTCATCTCTCTGTAAAGTAATTATGATTTCCTTTGGCTCGTCGGTAACCATAGCCTCCTTCAAATTGATCTTGTAGCTGACGTCGATATTTGGATATTTGTTCACAAAATCGGCAACCTTAGTTAATCTAGCGTTGTCCAATTGCAAAATGCTGTCTCTTGCATCATCTTCTAATGTCATGATATCATAAACAGTGTCAACACCACCTTCTTTGCATCTCTTCAAAATATCTCTATCAAAGTAAGGAACTTGTTTCAATGGAGAGTCGCTCTCCCAGACTGCTTGAACAATCATTTGAGACAAGTCCATGGCACTTAAAGCATTCAACCATCCCTCACCAGACAAGAAGTCCACACATGCGTATAGTAAATTCAAAACCTTGTCCAAAATCAATTGTTGGTCAGAGGCTAAATCTGGAGGTAAAGATACTCGGGAGAAATGCGCTTGCAATAAGATAAATGTTTTGAATGATGGCGATTCATAATTCACGTCGGAAGATTTCACTGGTAATCTATTATATAATTTGGCTAATATTGACTCCTCTTGATGTCTGATTGGAATACCTTCAAACTCCACTGCTCCACATATCACCTCTAAGATACCCTTCAACTTCGTCTTTCTGTTTAAGGACAATGAGAATGTTTGCATTGTAATAAAGGACACATTATAATAAGCAGCAATCATGGCACCATTTTGTGGTGAAATCACTTCTATAGCCTCTTCAGCTTCTTCTTCAACATCCTCTTCTTCCTCAACTTCAATTAACTTTGTCTCTACCAAGTCCTTCAATGTTGATTCAACGAGCTCAGATAAATAACCAGAAATTCCTAAATGGGAAGTATCCTTAACACCATAAAAACTAGGGTTTAGCTGCAATCTTCTATAAAAGTAAGTGTAAGTCAACCAATCGATACAGTCTTGCTGTGACTTGATGATCCGGGAGCTTATTTCGTTGATGAAGGAGTCATGTAAAGCGATATTCATGAAACTTTCAATTGGGAGGGCCTCATTTAAGAAATTATTATAATAAGGTAATTTTGTAGAATTTGTCAATATAAGTACCCTTGAATTATCCTTCTCAGAAGAAGCGGTCCCGACCATTTCTAACATTTCATTGATCGGATAGTCGACATATCTGTGTTCTCTTCCTTCAAAGAATTGTGTTCCAAGAACCGTGACATAATCACTTGAGGGACAACTGTAGCAAGAATCTTTTGTTGCCAACAAGACTGTGATAACCTTGGAAGAAAAGAGTCTCTCGACTACACTCTTATCATAACTACTCATTCTTGGGTAATAGAAGCCAATACCATTCCTCAAGGCCAGTTGTAAGGAAACATCACTAATCTTTTTCAAATAAGGCTCTATTTCTTGCTCCTCTGTAGCTAGGAGGTCCAAGCCATCACTCTCCGCTAATAGTGTTAACTGCAAACTGACGTCCACACAATACTTTCGAGTAGGAACAAATACTACAGTATTTCCCTCGGCAGAATTGGTAGCAATGAAGTTGTAAGTTGGACCAACCATAGCCATAACCATTGAAGGGTGATGACTGATATCACAGGATTGTAAAGCTATCTGTTCGATTTTTCTAAATCTTTCGGAAGGGTCAAAGTTATAGATATTTTGCTTCGAACATCCAAGCCAAGAGCCAAAATCCCTACCATTCAATAAGGGAGTAGACAATCCAACAATACGCAAGCCAGACTCTAATTGTGCACGAATAAAGTTCATTCTACTGATAATTGTTTCGTATACCGCACCTCTAAGTCCAGACCCAATTTCATGACAATCATCTGCGATAAAAAGTTCGATGGACTGGACATTCTTTCTCTGTCTCCAACGTCTTGAGATAAGATCAAACTGTTCGGGGGTAGCAAGAACTAAATGACTTGAACCTAAAATGCTTAAATCTTGAGTCAATTCACCTGTTAACTTATTAATGGTTTTTCCCCCTGCAAGAGCAGAGAGTTTCTTATTCCAGACTTTCAATGATTTATTGATTTGCTCTTGGTTTGGCGAGATGTAAATAATTCTGCCTTTATTTTGTTTCCAATGATTTAAAATTGCTAACAAACCACATGCGGTTTTCCCAGCACCTTTTGAAGCACCAATAAACGCATTGTCATTTGAGTTGTATAATGAGTGGAAAGTTTGTGACTGGAACTTGTTAAAGAAGTCGAAATCAAAAATTCCCGCAAACTCATCCACTTTTAAGTCTGTGATAGGAATTGGTTGTAAATCTAACAATTCTGTGAAACTTGGTGCCTTCTTTGGAACTTTAACGTTGTGCAACACAAGGGGTACTTTAAATTCACAATTTAACCAACGTTCACTTATCAAAGTTAAGAAATAAACTGGTTGTGATGGATCTGTAATTGGAACTGTGAAGTCGAGTAGATGCTCTTGACTGATATAATTATGGTATATCAACACTGTCTCTGAATATAGGATCTTCTCCCCATCACAATCTTCAACCAACAACAAGAAAGGTTCACAATTTTCATGGACATTTTTATTCCAGGTCCAATTGGGGAGAATCTCAACTTCTACTCTTAACAATGTAGAGGTGATCGGCTGAGCATTGCAGTTCATAGTCACCCTCGGATATTGTTGTAAGAGCTCGAATGCTTGTTTTCCGTATCTTTCAGATCTGATGGCCTGAGCCATCTCAGAAGGATCAGCTAAATCAAAATAACTCGCCCATGGCATCTGAGAGCTTTCTGTCTTCTTTATTATTTCCAAAGGGCAGTTAGGAAATTGTCTAAAAGGAGAGTTTGATAACCACATTCTCTTTTCCACCATCTTGGATAAGTTTAATACGATTTTAGTCATATTAGCCCACTTCTTTCTTAAGCAAATCTCATAAATAGCTCTAAACAATCTACCAGCTGACTGCGTAATATAAATCATATCAGAATTGAGAGCGAAGCCATCTAATTTCAATTTGGAAATATAAGATTGTAGTAAAACATTAACTTTAGCAACAGGATCGGTTTCAGATTCTTGGATTGGGATTGGACATTTCTCCAACAACTTTGCTATCTCCATTCTTTCTTCTTGTCTGACAGGAATATACTTGAATTCACCAGAAGAAGAAAAAATATTCAAAACTTCAATATCCGTAAGCCATGGTTTTAATTGGGCGTTATATCTGCTCATAGACTCATATTTGATATAGTAATGAGAAGCAATTCTCCCAAGTTCTCCACTTTTGATCTCGCCTGTGGAGACATTGTATGAAAGTAATTTGTTTTTGGCAAGAATAGTCAAGGCAGAGTGAACTAAATCAGCTCTCTTCCAATAGAGAGTAGTATCATTTTCATATTCAGCTCCAACACGGTACAATCCAGGAGATTGCAACATCCTTATATACAAATAGGTGTATCCAAGCCATTTAATGGCATCCTCTCTTGACCGGATGGTGCCAAGCACGATTTCAGCATTCAAATTATCAGCTAATTTTTTCATCATTTGAGATTCAATAGGTAATTGCTGGTTCAAGACAGCAAGATAGTATTGGACATCATCTTGAGAGGTGATAATAATACCCTCACCACTCTTGTCGTATCTCGGTCTACCAGCTCTACCTAGCATTTGTAAGATATCTTGAGGTGATAACTGTACCCAGGCACCTTTTTCGGGGTTGTATATTTCTGTTCCTTTGATGATAACAGTGTGAGCAGGTAAATTGACACCCCAAGCCAACGTTGCAGTTGATATAAGCACCTGTAAATGACTCTCAGCGAACAAATCTTCGACTCTAGATCTATCGCTTTTATTCAAACCGGCATGATGAATACCAAATCCAGTTGGTAACAAATCCTTTAAATTGTTGTTTTTTGTTTCTTCAGCCTCCAGTTTGAGAACCTCTACAGATCCAGCATCCGACTTTAAAAATAAGTTCAACTTATCTTCTTCAAGAAGTCTATCTCTAAGCCATTTGGCAGTCTTGTATGTGTCCTTTCTGGAGTGAACAAAGATGATTACTTGATACTTGTTAGCAGCTTCCAATATCTTATCATAGCATGCTTCGTTCATTGCCTGGAGTTTCTTGATTGCCTTCTTTTCTTTGATACCAATGAATTGTTGCCCCAATGGACAGGGTCTGAAGCTAGCGTCAAAGAAAAACAACCCCTTGTCCACTCTTAAAAACTTGGCGACATCTTTGTAGTTAGGTAATGTAGCGGAAAGACCCACAAGTCTTATGTTTTCATTTGTAGTTTCGATTGATCTGAGTGACCTGCTGACAATACTTTCAAGAACAGGACCTCTTTCATCATGCAATAAATGAATTTCATCAATAATAATCAATCTAACCAATCTAGTGTATGAAGTATCGGAGCTTTTTCTTGTGATAACATCCCATTTCTCTGGTGTAGTAACAATAATTTGTGTTTCCGATATTTGTTGCTTTGTCAATCCAGAATCACCCGTTAATTCATTAACCACTATACCAAACTGGCCAAGTCTTCTTGAGAATTCTCTCACCTGTTCCTGGACTAATGCCTTCAATGGAGCAATATATACGATCTTGAACGCCTTCAAGTCAATTTGTCCTGTTTGGTCATTTCTAAAGTTTGAAATAGTTCTCAATGCAGTGAGCATAGCAACATTAGTCTTACCAGCACCAGTTGGCGCACATAACAAGATATTAGCATCATCCTGAAAAGCGGTAGGATAAACCTTGGATTGCACTCTGTTCAAGGTAGATGTCTCAGAAGATGGAAAGACTTTCTGGGCCCAATCAGGCAACTCGGTGATCTTCACGAGAACTTCATTGGGGTCAAATGTTGCCTGTGGGGGTGGAACATGGATAATATCATACAGCTTTCTGGTCTCTCTAGTGGTTCCTGGGGGTAACGTGAGCTTCTGGGAATGCATGTTAGGACCTTGATCAAATACAAGAGAGTCCAAATCAACAATTTTTGGTTGTCTTTTGGCAGTGATAGCGCTCTCGATCACCTTTCTCTTTTTATCGATATGTTCATCATGAGAAAGATCGGAGGAATGCAGTGTTATCAAGTTACCTTTGTCTTGAAGTTCTTGGAGTAACGACTCAAAGCCCCTATTTCTTATTTCCTCGAGTATCTGAGTTTCATGTTCTTCTGACTCTATGGTGCTTAATTTGGATCTATAAACAATTCTGTATCGATTTGCTATCAAGCGCTTGACTAAGTGATAATTCTCATAATCGAACAATTCCATCAACTCTTTTTCCAACGATCTGGTGTCTATTTCGCTTAAAAGGAGATCAAATGCCTTTTCTGATATAGTTTGAGAAGCTACTGCATCCAGGGGATATAGCTGAGACACTTCTCTTTGAAGCCACAAGGCGTCCAATTCGTACAATGGTACTAAATCGGTTTCGCCAAGCTCAGTTTTATCGGCCTTCGAGGCGATTATGGTTTCAGTATTGAGATCATCGTCATATTCTTCCTCATCAACCGCTGCTTCGATTGCTGGGGGTTCTTCGTCGTCGTCGTCCTGCTCTTCGTCGCTGTCAAACACAATAGCTACGGCCTTACCGTCGCCATACTCTCCAGTTTCATCTATCATTTCATAATCTATGATATCCTTCGACATGTTGTACAACTCTGAGAAATCTTCTTGGGTCAATTCCGATATTATCTCCTTACATTCCTTGAACTTCTTGGGGTCTATCATGGTGTCGTCCTTCAAGATCTCCAATAAAGCATCCGTCGCAGACACTAGAGTCTCATGAGACACGTCTGAGAGATATCGCATACACCACGAGGTCATTCCGTTGAAGGCATCCTGTGTGGATTGAGACTTTGCTGTGTATTTGACTCCCTCGATGGAATCGCCAGACACAAACGGTCTGTCATTGTCGTTTTTAGACAGTTTTTTTAGCAGAGAACGGGTCGACTCACTTGACTTATTAGTTTCATTTCTCTTGTTGGTGACAGCAACTCCCATCTCTCCCAACGAAACCTTTCCACTCAACGATTCAGGCATCGAGACGTCTTTATCCACCTTTCTCTTCCGGTTTTGCACCACTTTATTCGACATTTCGTCGTATTTATACTGTTGGATATCCGATCCAGACATCTTTGGCGTGTTCTTCTGTATTTATTCTTGCCACCACCCAAAGATATCCTGTGCAACGACTATATCTGGCCCAATTCAGCTCATCCCAATGCTGCAATGTTTATAGAGATTGGAAATTTTCGTCGTGGGTGTACCATGTGTGCGAGACACATGCCCCCACCCGTATGTATGGCCGTCCGCGACTTACTGCCCAAAACGGCGATCCCACTATGCGGATTGTTCCTTCCCGTTCAACACGGAACTTTTTCACCGTGCTATACGGTGGTAAATTTTTGTGTTTAGACTTTCTTTATAAGCAGCAGAGTTCACGAATCGCTCAATTCTTCTAAGTTAAGTGTCAAGATGATGATTCGTGCCGTTTCTCGTCCATTGTCCAAGACTGCCCTTAAGGGGGTCAGAACCTTGAGTACCACAGCTGATGATCTTGTCACCATCGAATTGCCAACTACCTCGTTCGAGGGTTACAACTTGGACGTCCCAGAATTGTCCTTCGAGACCGAAAAGTCCACCTTGTTGCAAATGTACAAGGACATGATTGTCATCAGAAGAATGGAGATGGCTTCCGACGCCTTGTACAAGGCCAAGAAGATCAGAGGGTTCTGTCACTTGTCCATTGGTCAAGAGGCCATTGCCGTCGGTATCGAAAACGCTATCAACGAAAACGACTCCGTCATCACCTCCTACAGATGTCACGGTTTCACCTACATGAGAGGCTCTCCAGTCAAGGAAGTCTTGGGTGAATTGATGGGTAGAAGATGCGGTGTTTCCTACGGTAAGGGTGGTTCCATGCACATGTTCACCAAGGGTTTCTACGGTGGTAACGGTATTGTGGGTGCCCAAGTGCCATTGGGTGCCGGTTTGGCTTTTGCTCACAAATACAGAAACGAGCCAAACTGTTCCTTCACCTTGTACGGTGACGGTGCTTCCAACCAAGGTCAAGTGTTCGAATCCTACAACATGGCCAAGTTATGGGACTTGCCATGTGTCTTTGCCTGTGAAAACAACAAGTACGGTATGGGTACCTCCGCCTCCAGATCCTCTGCTATGACCGAATACTACAAGAGAGGTCAATACATTCCTGGTTTGAAGGTCAACGGTATGGACGTCTTAGCCTGTTACCAAGCCTCCAAGTTCGCCAAGGACTGGTGTATCAGCGGTAACGGTCCATTAGTCTTGGAGTACGAGACCTACAGATACGGTGGTCACTCCATGTCTGATCCAGGTACCACCTACAGAACCAGAGAAGAAGTCCAACACATGAGATCCAGAAACGATCCAATTGCCGGTTTGAAGTTGAAGTTATTGGAATTGGAAATCGCCACCGAAGAGGAAATCAAGACCTACGACAAGGAAGCTAGATCATACGTCGACGAACAAGTTGCTGAAGCCGAAGCCTCCCCACCACCAGAAGCCAAGATGGACATCTTATTCGAAGATGTCTACGTTCCAGGATCTGAGATTCCTATCTTAAGAGGACGTATCTCTGACGATTCTTGGTCATTCGAAAAGGGTACTTTCGCCAACAAGGTTTATTAAATGCAATGGATATAGAATATTTGAAAATATGAGATAATGATAGAGTGTGTAGATGAGGTGAGTAAGTATAAAATGAATATAGAGGAGTTTGATGTAGATTGTAATTGAGCAGAATGAGCACAAAAAGTTGTAAAAAGCCAGAATCAAAATGTGCATACAAAATGTGTATATTTAGTGCGTATAAAAGAGTATGAAAAAGTGGAAAGTGAGTAAAGAAAGCCACACCTGGACACTCACCCGCCGAATTGAAAGAAAGAGCGTCTAGATAATATCACTCCGTACAAAATCAACTCATCGTATATTGGTCAGCCAACACAATATGCATTAACAGCGTCTGTCATCGGAAATCCCCATATGCACACACCACAGCGACAACTCATCTCATACCACCTCAAAATCACATCCCTTCATTATCATCTCTTACATCCCTTCAGCTGCTGTCAGACAGTGCAAACTAACTCCAACGGTCGCCTACAACAAAGTTTCGACTACTGTATGTCACTGCAGGTTTGTTTCAGCTTCACACTCAAGGCCGCATTTTGGGGCTCTCCGTGCGTTTGAGCAGAGAACTGGAGACGACTTTAAATATCATGAATTATTCACTCAGCAGACCGTTTTCTTTCGCCTTCAGACGTAATTATTCCATATTATACACCAATCAAGACGGTACGAAATAGGACAAACAGCACCCTTTTGACCCTCCCTTTATGTCCCCTTGACAGATGTCCAGCCATCCAGTTGCACATTCCAGCAAGAAAGATGTGAGGAGTAACGATTTATCTTCCTCTCCCTCCGTCTTCAAGACTGGCTGGAAGGCCAAATTTCTGAAGAATAGGGCCTCCAGATCTCCGTTGAGTCTCTTCAAACAGACTGCTCCTTCACCGCTTTTGTCGCAATATGCTGCTTTTCCTGACGTCTTTTCTGCGAAATCCCATATCAATATACCCAATCGTGAAAAAGACTATTCCTCGTCCTATGGATCCTCTTCAGTTGCAGGTGCTTCTGACACTTCGTCGAGTGCTTCGTCGGATCTATTCAAAACCCCAATGAACCAGATATATACCTTCGATGTCCCAAATGACACTTCATATCCACCCATATCGATTCTGAGATACGGAACTCCCAACTCCTCCACTTCTTCAAGTTCTCCATATGTGCTTTCCTCGCCAGCATTTGTTACTCCTCCGAAGATTAGACCATTTGCTTATACCTTGTCAAATTCTAGAAAGAACAAATCGCTAATTGGCTCTAGATGTTGTGTGTGTAACGAGTTGTTGGAGAACAAATTGCAGGAGGAGAGATTGGTCGAATTGGTTTGTGGAGATAGTTGTCATGAAGAGTGTTTTCGAGTCACTATTGATTATGAGATCGAAGTGTTCTTCGGCTCTCATAATAATACTAAAAGCAGGATTAAGAACAAATTGGATATTATTCAACTTATATTTCCAAGTTGTCCCGTTTGTTCTCAGAAGTTTGTTCCTTTGGATGACTTTATTACTGACAAATTTGTCTCAAAGGCATTATTATCCCAACAGAGTGTGCCAGATACTGTGTTTACGGCTTTATCAAAGACTCTCAAGAATCCAATTTCTTCCAGAGTATCGTCTTCCTCCTCCTCTTCGTCTGAATCTTCAATGAAGGGAACTTCTATAGAGAGGGGCAGATCCATATTGGCAAGTCCCAGGCAAAAATTCCATCAGAAAAAGGCCTCCAGGGGTTCTTCCATATCTGCAGTCTCCTCGATTACAACTTCCGCCTCGAGATCAAGATCGTCATCACCAGCAGCTACTCTTTCTACCATTAATACTACTTCCATAAAAATACATTCGCATGCTGGTATCACTCTCGATGATCTCAGGGCAAAATTCATGACTTATTTGAGTGCTTCTAGCAAGAACAAGATACCCCTTCATGTCATGAATGGGTTTGGAATATTAAGATTGGTTGATCAAATTAAGGTCAGTTATTCTGCCCATCATTATGAAAAGAAAAATTGCTACCTCTTTATGAACTATTTGGTGATTTTCAGTCCCTCATATGATACTATAAAAATATTTAGTTTGGCAAATCTTCGAGTGCATACCCTGACACCATCTATCATCGGGCTTTCTAATGGATCTGAATCCGTATACTTAAAGGGTGAACCTTCATCTATAACAGAAAAGTGGGTAGTCGGGTTCTCAGATTTCAACTTCAGATTTCCGAGCGATATCTTTACTTCTACTATTACTCTTCCAGAGTTAAAAAATGATATGGAAGCATTGGATAGAAATAGTGATAGCTTCTCGATCATATCCAGTACATCCACAATTTCCCAAGTACCCACTAATGTTTCCAAGCGAAACAGTATCATGTCTAGGCGAACAGTGACAAGCAGTCTAAGGGAATCTTCATTAAAGGGAAATTTGACCAATCATCAATATTCCAAGCTTTCTTCAATAATACTTATTATTCATTCGAGCCGCGAAATGGATCCTGATACTACTTTCAAAAGTATCTTGAGAGCATTGTTATTCAAGTACAAAGTTTATTTAATTTTAGCAAACGCAGATTCCAGTTCTTTCAACTTTCAACAACCACTTAACCTATCGGATCATGTTTTTGAGAAGGGAGATGATTTAGCCAGCTTCAATATTAAAGATTTTTCGGAACAGGCAACTCTCTCCTTAAATTCGAAGTGCAGGGAATTCATCGACGATTCTAATGAAAATATCAATGAGATTAACACGGTTATAATTTCAGATACAACGATTTCAATTAGAAATATTTTTCCCACAAAGTCGCTCTTGTTGGAAGTTGGAACTGCCAGAAAGAACCTGGATCAAAGTATCAGCCACTGTCAAAAATGGGACAATGTTATGGAACTTATCTACAACTCAAACCTAAACGTGGACTTTGATAATGAAAGTGATTCAGACTATTCAAGCGAAGATGAGGATTCTTTATCAAGCTTTTCGTCTCTGGTAGACGAGAAAGTCAAACATAATAAGCTGGAACCGAATAACAACACCATCAATTTAGGTATTCTAAGCATTGATACACCTGATACTGATTCTGACCTCTACTCTTCAGATGATGATTCTGATCAGGAATTGATATCCAAATTAGTGGAGAGAAATCGGTACATTTCTGGTGATTATAGTGGGAGCACGAGTGCTACCACTATCACACCACCAGAAAACTACAAAATAGCAATTGCAGATACCAAAATCAATAATATACTAGTTTCTTGTGAGTCTGAGACTCAAGAATTACAAATAGTTAAGGAGAAAAGGAAGATTTTAGAAGCTCCAATAAAATCAGGTTCAACTAATTCAAATAGAACTTGTCCACCTTATCTGGATGGGTGGAACACACTTATTTCTGATATAGAAAAAGCGTTGATTGATACGACAAATCCCGATTGCTAAACAACCTTAATATTTATGACTTGGTGTAATGTCATTTTGTTAGCAAATTCATATTTCATTCTTTTTTTTCAACTTGCATTGGGGGTTTACATGGAGAATAGCATTAATTCTAATATTACAGGCTTTTATGCCTATTAATCTATAACTTGTATATCTGTATCATTAGTTGAAAACCGGTCAATCTCTGTGAAAATCTTATGAACCCACAATTCTCTTTCTTGCCGTGATCTCGTCATAAACACGATGCTATTACCAGTAAATCCCAACTTTCTTATCATTTTGATCATTCCAGGATTTTTTGGTAGACTATTATTTGCTCTCTTAGTGGGATCGTGAATTCCACCTCTCTTCTCTGATATGGACCTGTAATCCGTTATAGCCTTCCTTGTAGCGAAAAAAAGCGTGAAGCATCTCGATGTTTCCTCTTCAGAGGATCTCCAACCATCAGAGTACACCCTTGGAAGAGAGTGACGACCAGGATTCATATGGTCGAATTGTTTCTGTCTCGAAAGGAGATCCAGGGATGTGGTAGTACCTGAATATATATAGCAGTTGGATAATGGAATCGACATATAATGCTCATAGTTTGCGGACATGCCTGCCACCCCAGAAAGTTTTGATCTCTTATACATGCTGTAAAGAATTACAAACCCTGGACATAGTACCACATAATATGGATTGAAGTTTGAATGTTTCCGCTGTTTCTGATACAATGGTCCACTCATCAATACTGGCTTTGCCATGGCGATGTTACTAATTGGGTATATTTGAGGATCTGCAATGGTGTTTTCCAAGTCTGCTTTTGAGTTTTCAGACCCAAGGTTGGAATCCATATACTCATTGATCTTCAATATATCCATATTTTTTCGTCGAGTGTATAATATTCTAGACAAGTCTTCGGCCCTCTTAGCTATCCAGTATTTCCTCATATGTAATAGTCTTTTTACCCATTCATCTCTTATAAGCCTATTGGGAGCCTGTAAGTCAATCTTGCTACCGTCAGCAAAGCATATTCTGAAACACGAGTCAATTATAGACTCATCTTCCAAGCGACCGACATGTTTGTACCAGGCTAATGAGAGCGCTATAATGTGAACCTGCTTTACTTCATCTAGCGGAATGGGTACAATACTTTGAATATCACAAATATCAACCATAGCTTGAGCTTTTGCAACCAGATGGGTTCTTCTTTCCATCTCAGTCAATGCAATTCTATCATTAATTTCAAATTCCTCTTTCGTAGTATTTTCATTAAGCCACGAAAAATGCTCATTCTCATCGACCACATAAGGAGAATACTCAAAAATCTGGGGCAAGTATTTCACCTTCTCTTTCAATTTATCCATATCCTCAACTTCTCCATTTCCATTTATAATTCCTGTTTCTATTATTGGAGGCAAGCCCCTGTAGTATTTGCTGAAGAACAATAAGTTATCATTTGTGTGAAAATACATTGGTTTATATACTGTTCTGCCTAATTTTGACTTTTCACGGCTACCCCTAGTCGTCAATTTAGCAAGGAACCCCTCTATAGGTGTAGGTTCACGCATTACTTGGTTCAGACTTAGCTCAACTTTTCTTGAGTGATGCTTCAAAGGCCTCAATTCTAATGAATAATCCAAAGTCATGGTCCAATTACTGTGGAATAAACTATGACTGGCTGCAATCCATTCAAGTCTATCATAATATCTGAATGCGAAATGAAGTCGACTATTTCTGCTCATCCAGGCTCTTAGTTTCTCTTTTGGATAGGTGCTGGTTATAAGCTTTTGAATAATCAAATTCTTCATATATTCAATTGCTGCGGTATATTGAACATCGTATCCTTTCTCCCTGTGTGAAACAGTTAACAAGTTCCTCATCCGTGTTGTCTCATCCACGAGTCTTTCTGAGACTTTCAAAGGTAGAACCACATCAATAGCAGTATGCAAATCTGGAATAGTGACATGAAATTGTCTGTCGAGACGTTGGCCCAATGCTTCCTTGATGAAACTCATCCATCTAACCGAGGAATTCTGAGTGCGACATCTTAAGATGTATATATGGGTACCCAGGTCGTTTGGAACACTTATGGCAATAGTCTTATCAACAGTGCTATAGAAATTCACCGAACTATCACCTGAAAGTTGGAAGCTAATGCCAACTGAATTTTTATCAGAGTTCTGTTCATTCTTTGGTATCACATTTGTTCGATATAATTGTATTAACAATGGCTCATCGTAGTTACCAGTGAATCTCGCCACTACAACATACTCATTCCATCGATCCATAATCCTTGTTTCGTAAGGTTCCTCTTCGGTGAAAACGGTGCCAAACTCCAAAGAGGCCGCATACTTCACTAGAACCAACATCTTCTCAGCTTTGATTATATCGCCTTGTTCATATTCTAGTAACCAAGCTCTTGGATCTGTGTTTTGATTTGAATGTGAATTCTCTTCTTTTTTGGTTCTTCTGATATTTTTGCGTAATTCATTTGCCGCAAATTTAATTCTCTTTGTTAATTTCTCCTTGCCAATATTCGGATTTTCTTGCGTTATACCATCATTGTGAACTATACGAGTTGGATGTGGTAGGGTACTGAATTTGGCTATTGGTTCTTCCGGAAAATCAATTGAATTGAAATTGAGCGCTTTGTCTATTGCATTGGATTTGCTCGTTCCCAGGTAGGTAGAGATCTCATCCAGGGGGGTTTCAAATATACTATCGATTGGGGGACTCATTCCAAGGAGGATGCTATTTTTTACCTCTTCACCGTTGTAACGCACACCACTTGCCTCAGCTTTAGCTGTAGTGAAAGGAGTCGAGGACTGTGTGGATAATGACACTGGAAACAATTGAGGCGCTGTTCTAAGTGTAATGGTTTTAGTTGAAGGAGAGAAAGAACTCTGCACTTCAGACGATTTGTTGGGTGGATCGATATAACCTAGGCTATCGTAGAATATCTCTTCGTCAGAATCAGTTTCTGGGTCATCAAAGAAACTGTCGCGAGTGGATTCCCAGCCGATTATTTGTTCAGTCTTTCTACTTCTCTTTTTATTTGACTTATAGAAAAGGGATTCCAAAAGAGCCATGCTTTCTCCTTCAAAGCCATTGGGAAGGCTCTCCGGAGAACTAGAACTTCCCAGTTTAGAGGTACTGGGAGTTTCGACAGGAAGAGTGGATGTTTCTTCTTGACTTCTTTGTTCTTCATCTTCGTCCAAATCTTCTTCCTCTTGAAAATCTGAATCTTCTTCGCTGTATTCGCCTTGAGAATTACTGATCTCGGAGTCTAGGGCATGGCTTAAGGGATCCAGTAGCTCATTCGTGAGCAGAATTGTATTGACATGCGACACTCTGTTGAACAACTTAAACTCTTCAGTACGAGCACCTTTGTGTACATGGGGATCTTTCTGTTCTGGCTCGCCCTGGAAGTTGTCACTTCTTATAATACTCGAATTGACATATTTCATCACATTGTCAAGTTGTCTCGTGAGCGATCTTCTCGTCAAATGGTTTATGGACTGTAATAAACCTGGCTTTTGGTCTTCAAGCCAAAGGGACGGCACTCCCCCGAGGAATACCACCTTGGAATAGTCTGCCATCTGTTTGGGGGTGTAATAGGTCAATCTGAATGCCGTGAAGGAGGATTTTCGAATGGTGAACTCATGATTTGTAGTTGATGTGGGGGGCGGATTTGGGTCTATACCATCGGGGAGAGTATCGGTCAACGAGATCTGGGTCTCATCAAACGCCATTTCTATGGTGGGGATGTCCTAGCTTTGGTGGACAGATGATTTTTCAGATGTTAGTACCCATTAGAAATGTTCAGGACACAGAGGGTTGTGGGAATTGTTGTAGCTGTATTAAACCAGCAATTCTTTTACTGTTGCTATATCGCTTTGGTGTGTTGTTGTCAATTTCACCGTTTTGCCTGCTCGATCAAAATGGCTGCAATTAATAGATTGTCGGTGTGTGGCCCAGTTGCTGCTGCCGTCTAAACAATGGGAGAGCGAGTGTCCGTCTACGCAGCGATTATAGACAAAAGAATATATTATGTTTCAATTGGTGTCACAATTGGACAATTGTGTTTAAAATAACTTCAGTGCATCATAACTCACCAGGAGGACTACGAGTAATCGCTTCATCTTACATCTCTAAGCACATCACATAATTTCAATATTACCGCATAAAAGCGCTGTATTAGAAAATACAATCTCTCGCCGCCCTCGTTGTCTTCGCCCGCTCCATCATATCACATCCTCGTCAGTAACACCAATGGCAATGGTCTCGGCATTCATGTTATCTGGGGTGGAAATGCTTGGGACAAACTCCAATCCAATGTAAACAACACCCACCACAAATATAATGAACCCGGGGAATACTCTCAAGATATGGTCATGGGAAACCAACGTTCCCAACAACACGTAGACTACCATGTTAATAATCACCACCGCACCAAAAAAAAAACCGCAGATTACTTACAGAAACCACGTCCAATGAAGGAGAACAAGAACGACGCGTATGAATACGTCTGTGGGGGAACCTTTATTTCTCGTCCGATTAGTATTTTTCCAATGTCCATGTCTTCAACTACTCACCAAGATATCCGATCACCGCACCAAAACTGATGATGTAGAGTCCTAGAACAAACTGATTGATTAATAACATTTATCATCTGACACCATCAAATATATACATACTTCTTGGCTATTCGGTTAATATTGAAACAATTATTAGTTCATAATGTATATACTCACATCCCTCCAAATAATTGTGTTAATCCACACAACACCTACAAGTCAGTCAGACTCAGTTCACAGGCCTTCATGCTCCAGATTACTTACTGATAACACTGCGATGGATAAATTGACGATCTTGAACACACCCGTCAAATCCATTCCACGAACTGATTCAATATCCATTTTACTGTCTTGGCTCGTTTATATCTGTAATGGTATGAAAAGATGGTGAGCCTCCTTATTTAGCACTATTTAACTTTTGTCTTGCATTGTCGTGTCCTTCTATCGCACGACTGCAGTGGCCTGGGGCGCCCGCAGTGGCTACATGAGAGACGTTGCACTGTTGTGTTGCATTTGAGGTGGAGTGTCATGATGATCAATGAATGACAATATTAATAATATTGTCATGGTAAATATACTGCCATTTTGTTCGTTCTATTATTTTCTAGCACATAATAATCTCTTTGAAATTTTTGGGTTATGACTGCCTTTTCTATTTTTAAAAAAACATACTATCCACACAGCCCTGTCAGCCCTGTTCTAAATTAAAGGAATACAGGAACGGATAGGTGTTCTTTTCTTCAAGACGGTAATTTTCAAATGGAATATAAATTAGTATCAGAAATATGTGACATTATTGTATTTATGTATTCTTCTAAAATTTTTATATTTCCAGATATTAAAAATTATCTTACAAAAGTATTTTGGAAAGTGTGATTATTTCAATTGAGAAACTCTCATACACCTATTCCATGGTAAAAACTCATTTACACAAATTATATTACACTACAGCACTTCTATCAATATTATATGGTCACAAAATAGATAATAATCTCAACTACTGAAAAAGATACACAATGAAAATCTCGTTATTTACTAAATAATCAAATCAACATAATAAATTAGACAACAAAAATAATATAAAAACTCAGGCAATACCAACAGATTTGGAGAATATAAAAATAAAAGCAACTATATAAACTAATAGTAATATATAACGTAAAACAAATTGTATAGTTGATTGCTTTCAAAAAATGAGCATGATTAATATGGCAAATGGGATTGATCGATGGAAGAGTGAAATCGTTAAGAGTCGTCGGTTTAGGAATAATAATTGGTATACAACAGTTATGAATTAAATTTTTTTCAGCTTTTTATAATAAGATGTTGAAGAGGGAACATCCCTAATCTATCCTTCATTTCTCTTTGTGAACACGTTATGAGCTAATTTATTCTTCATCCTTGACCTCACCACTGGCAGTGGCTTCCTCTTGACCGATTTCTGACATATCTGAGGTCCACAAGGTCAAGTTGTCTCTTAACAATTGCATGATCAAGGTGGAGTCTTTGTATGAGTCTTCGGATAAGGTATCTAATTCGGAGATGGCTTCGTCGAAGGCTTGTTTAGCTAATTGACAAGCCTTGTCTGGGGAGCTCAAGATTTCGTAGTAGAACACGGAGAAGTTAAGTGCTAAACCTAATCTGATTGGGTGGGTTGGAGGTAATTCGGTGACGGCAACCTCGGAGGCAGTCTTGTAGGCTTCTAAGGACAAGTCGGAGGCCTCTCTACGCTTTTCAGCGACGGCGAACTCAGCCAAGTAACGGTGGTAATCACCCTTCATCTTGTGGTAGAAAACCTTGGATTCGCCGGTTTGGGCGGATGGGACCAAGTGGTCGGTCAACACCGACAAGATATCTTCACAGATCTTGGACAATTCGGCCTCGATCTTGGAACGGTAGTCACGGATCAAACTGACTTGGCTTTCGTTACCCTTGGCTTCTTCCTTTTGTTCGATGGAAGAGACGATTCTCCAGGAAGCACGTCTAGCACCAATGACATTCTTGTAGGCAACGGACAACAAGTTACGTTCTTCGACAGAAAGCTCTTGACCGGATGAAGCAACGGCCTTCATGTTTTCGACCATTTCTTCATAACGTTCAGCTTGTTCAGCAAGTTTAGCAAGGTAAACTGAATCTTCACGTGAAACTGACATTGTAGATTTAGGATTTATATCTGATATATTAGTACGTTGCACGGCTAGGCTATACGGATACGGCGACGGGATGTAATCTGGGGCAACTTGACTGATTGATTGGTCCAATGGCGGCGGAGGATTAAAAATAGACTTTGACTGACTGTCGCTTGCTGGATCATGGATGGTGGCAGCGGGCGAAATTGGTGTGCGCACGCGGGGTTGTTATGGTGCACACACGTCCGTCTCGTGATTGCCACTTGTTATTTATTGTCGTGTATATTGGGAGGGCCCGAGTGGTGTGTGTCTGTTTGGTGATACGAGTTGGGTATGTTGATGGTGGTGATGGGCATTTTGAATGCCGATGTTTGGGGGTGGAATTTGATTCGCACTTCGCACGCGTTCCCAGACGAAATCAACAAATCAGATCAATATTTACGTCAATTTGCCCAACACAATAAATCTCGCATGCAATTCATCTCAGATACAATCCAGCTCGGACAAAATCCATCTTGTTACAACTCGCACGCACATTGTTGGCCTCGACAACGCCAAATCATGACACGCTGGATCAACAACACAAATCACATCCCAACTGCCCCAACCCTGCTATGGTGGCCACAATATTACATCGCCGTCGTCCTGCTCATATACTTACTATAAGATCAAATAAAAGATTTATCGACTGTTAATTGACTCGACGAACAACTCCGGTCTCCACTGGACTCATAAAATAACAAAGAAAAACGAGCTTCACCACTGAGGGAATTTCCGCCAGCCGGTCGGTGGACACCCAACGACAGGTAGGATCGCAGTGCGGCTACCAGCGACGTGTGGGCGTCAGGTCTGATGCAGTGTGATTACCGGCTGATAATGGCGTTGTCGAGGCAACTAAGGTAATTTTTAAGGTTGTGCTGGAATTGGGCCAATCACACCGCGCGACGGGCCGCCAGCTGCTGCAATGCTGGTGTCCTAAGAGGGACGAAACATTGCCCGTTTCGAGTGCTGGGCTAATGGAGAAGGGATGGTTGGAGGAGGTTAGTGGGTTAAGGGATAGAATGAGGTGAAGGCTGCTGTGCCACTAGTGTTGCTATTGCGATAACGCCAACTATCTTCGTGTGGGAGCTCTCTGGGCCGTTGGATGTGTTTCTGGTGCTTCAACACCTTAAAGCCCTGGTAACGACGTGTGTGCGAGATTCTCGGAGCCATTGTTTGGTGGTGAGACTGCCAGACGTCTCTTAGTCGGGAGAATTCATTTCTCAGTGTTTGGCGTGCTAATGAAGATAATTCAAGGGTGCACTATACTGAACAGGGTGCACCTACACTAAAGATAGTAACTCCGAGTTTATCACATTTCCACCGAGATGTATACACAACACACACTATATAGTATACACAACACACACTATATAGTATACACAACACACTCAACTACACAACACACACTACCACACAACACACACTACCACACAACACACTCTAACACACAACACACTCCACCACACAACAAACTACAACCTACAACTCGGCAAAACCAGTCTATCTATACAAATGCATCTCCCTAATCTAATTGCATACCCTCGGCACCCTCTTCGAGCTTGAATGCTTGACATTCACGAATCTTTATGCCGAATCTCTTGTCTTGGCCCAAGGCCAATAATTGCTGAATGCTCTCCTTAAGAGGTCCGTTCAACTCGTTCTCGGAATGAACCCAACTTGGACTCGAGGTCTTGGAACCACCAGTCAATCTCAACACCTCAGCAGCACCGTTGGCTTGAGTGTCGGCAGCTATTAACACGACGGTAGTCATCTCTCTGGCAACTGGCACCGAGGTAGAAGCACCCTTCAACAAGGCCTTCAACTTCAACGATGAGATCCCTAATCTTGGCAATGGCAATTCCATACCTGGCAAGGTTGGCTTGTCAGCATCGAACCCAGCGGTACCGGTTGGGTTGGCAGCGTTCAATATAACTTGTAATGGCAAGAACTTGGCAACTTGGATTGGTCTAGCGACAGCCAAATGTCTGTTGGTTAACTCAGAAAGACCTAATCTGGCGGATTTGATCTCAGCCTTGATTGAGTTTAATTGTTCATCTATGTTTTCAGTTGATTTGATATTGATTGGGAAGTTTTCAGCAAGATGGGCCAACTTGAAAGGATACACCGAACAGTTCTTGTCAATCTTACCTAACAATTGTCTGGCACCTCTCAACTTCAATTGATGTGTTATAGCGAAATCTCTGATGAAAACAGTAGGCTTGGATCTGAATTGACTTGTGTTGTGGTTGGCACCAGTTAACTCGTCGACGGTTTCCAAAGTGATCAAACCAGCTTCTGGGAACTCAGCGATTGAAGCCATCTTAATATCAATAGCGTACACTTCACCGGGTATGACGACAAATTCATCGGTTGGGATGGCGGAGTCGGAACTGACAGTGATATTCTTGGTCTTGTCGAATTTAACTAACTCTTGGTTAGCGAGGTTCTTGGATCTGTTTAACAATTGTAATTCCTGGTCAATTTCGGACCAAGCAACACCCTTATATTCTTTTTCAGCAACAACACCTTCGGCTTGACCAGCCAAGAATCTTCTGATTCTTCTGACTCTGGAGCCTGGAACAACAACACACCCGAAAGAGTCGGCAACAGAGTCGACAACATTTCTGATCTGTTGACCCACGACGGTGTTATTGAAAACATTCAAGTCCTTTGGCAACTTCTCAGGAGTCAAAGAGGCACCCAAGAGGGCCAATACGGCTTCGGTGGCGATGTGAGCAGCACAAACAGCATCGGCCTTGACACCGACTAATGGACCAGATGGCTTGGTGATACCTTCTCCAGATGGGTAGATGACAACGGTGTGGGAAGCATTGGCAGTGTACCCATCTATTTGAGCACCCAAGGTGATGGAGACAATGTCTCCGACTTGGAATATATAATTGGAAGGATCATCGAATTCTGGAGCAAATCCACTGACGATTTCGTTGCACTCGATGGTGACAGGTTGTGCTATTCCTCTTTCTCTGACAGCCTTGGAACCACGTTTGTAAACACCTTCTAATGCAGACTTGAGATATGAATCACCCAACAAACACAACTCTTGGACGGTGTATGGGGCATGTTTTCCCAAATGATATGAATCTCTGATCAAACTCAAGATGTATGTAAGACAGGTTTGCGAAACTTGACCGGCCAATCTATATTTTTCCAAGATAGATTCGTTCAAGTTATTCTTGTCCTTCAATAAGACGTTAGCGTCTTCTTGTGCAATAGCGAGCTCCATTTTTTTCTGTTTGTCTCTGTCTCTAACTGGCAAATCAATCAATTTCCTCTTTTAATATTTTTCACTTTTAAATTTTTTCTCGATGCCATCTGCAGAATGCGGCTTGATGGCGTGTTTGCACCGAAGAGGTTGGGAGCACGGGGTGAGAGGCCAGAGAAGAAGCAGTGGAAATAGGATGAAAAAACCCAAATTTTCAAAAACTGCTAATTTTTCGTTTGTTTTGTTGCTATATACCTCTGGATTGGGAATACTAGACGATTTGCGAATACGGGCCGTTTTGCCGCTTCCCTGCCCTTTGCAACATCTGTCATGTTCCGAGACGGTTGCAGCAGCCATTCCACCAAGACGAAGACGAGATCACAAGTCTCCAGATCCAACAACACACATTCTGTGTTATGATGGTTGTGCTTCTTGTTCGGGATATTGAGCCATATGATCGAACACACCTCTTTATTCAGGGCCCGAGTCTCTCCATTTGCACCCATCGGGAAACATTCCTAATGCATCCAGTACCTGTGGAAATGGTTGCAGGAGAGGGTTCCTAATTGGTTGCAAAATCCTACCCCAGCTTCTCCAGGTCTTCGAATTGACATAACCATTCCGTTTACAGCACCGGTAATTGTTGCATTGGGGCAAGAGGCCTAGTTCTACCTTTTTGGCTGATTATTCCTGACATGGCGAGATGGATCATTTGGTGACCTTTATAGGAGTGTCTGATTTGACATATAAAGGCACCACATTCTGAACATAATCCCATTCTTCTTACACAAACCAAGAAATAGAGAACTCAATTTCATCCCAACAAAATGGCCACCTTTTTAGACGTTGTCGGTAAATATACCGAATTATCAATTGACACCATGTTTGCCGAAAAGGCACTTGAATACGAACCGAAGACCTTCACCAATGCCACCTCTAACCAACGTATTATTTTGGACAGCTTGGAAAGAGACCCAACCCTCGTCACCAAGGCTGCTGAGCTCGCCATCGCTAAGACTCCAGCCTCCCCAGGCTCTCCAACCTTCATCAACGAGGTCATTTTCTTCTCGATCGCCTTAATTGGCCAAAGAATGCTCCCAAATATCACTGGCTGTGTTTTGGGACAGGTTTTACCACAAGAGTCTTATGATACTGACAAGACCGTCGCTTATGCTCGTGGAATTATTAGAGCCTACGAGGCTATTGGTGTTTCCAGAGACAGAGTCATTATCAAGCTCCCAATGACCTTCGAGACTGCTCATGCTGCTAAAATCTTGAAGGAAACATACCATATTAAGACCTTAGGAACTGTTGTCCATTCGCTTGCTCAGGCCATTATTTCTGCCGAAGCTGGCTGTGTTGCAATCTCTCCTTATGTCGATAACTGTTTGCCAGAGTCTCCACCGACCTCTTTGAAGGACAATTACGGTCTCAACTTGACCAAGGATATCCACAACTATTATCACTCCAACAATGTCAAGACCCAGAATGTTATTGCTGCTTTAATGGATCTCGAGGTTTTGGCAGACTTGATTGGTGTTGATGGTATGACCATCCCAACCCCAAGTTTGGAGAGATTGAAGAAATTGCCAGCCCCAAAGAACTTCGTTCCACCTTTAACCAGGGAAATTGCCCCTCAAAACAGATGGGAACCAATTTCTTACATTAACGACAAGAAGAAATATTTGGCCGCTCATAGCGCAGAAGCCCAAAAGAGAATCAGTTTCACCATCAACCACTTCACCAGAGCTGATGCCGAAATGAGAGATTTCATCAAGTCGGAATTGAAGAAGGCAAGAATCTTGTAATCCTAGGACTACTGATGGAGGTAGACCTGGAGTCTATCTCTCCTTCTATTGTGGTGATTGAGTCTATACTTTTTTTTTGGTTGGAGCTAACTCTGATTTGTTTTTTGTATGGTCTCCATTTTCCAATTCCTAGACTCTATTTTTTATGACTGTTTATAGAAAATGATAAAATATATGATCGTGTTTATGAAAAGTAATTAGAAAATCTAAGTTAATTCAATAAAAAGTTTATCAACTTATATACATGACTATATACAGTACCCACCAATATTTAGACTCCTAAATTACAATGCTTTCCATATTATATGTCTACCATCTGTCTGAATTCGAGTCTCTGAATCCATTATATTTCTTATCTTTTCTCTTTTCACCAGCACCAAAGTTTGATCCGTAACCAGATCCGATACCATGACCTCTACCCTTAGAGGCACGATCTCCAAACTTGGAATTATGGGCAAAATCACTTCTTCTATCTCTCTTGTAGAATCTTTGTTCACCTGGATCTTGGTAGCCAATTTGGAAATAGGTTGAAGCTTGGGCATAATCCAAACTTAAAAGATCTTGCCAAACTCTCTTGCTGACAGTTGGTTTACCTTCTCCACCAAATTTGTTATACAATTTGCTGAACGAGTTAAGAAGTCCCCTCTTGTCTAATCTATAAGTTCTGATGACAGAACTATAGAACCCAAGATTGGCTTGGATTAAGTCTGCCACACCCTCGGATAATGAGTACTCAGTTGAACAGATAGATTCGATTTCCTGTTCAACTTCAGGAATAGGCACATAATCATACTCTTGGGCGAATTTGATCCCCTTTCTAGACAATTGGTCAACGAAGCCCAATTCAGCCTTAGAGACGAACAAAATAGCATTACCGGTTTTTCCACCTCTTGCGGTTCTACCAATTCTATGGACATAATTAGACAAGTCCAGAGTAACACCGATTTGAATGACATCAGTGACATTTGGGAAATCCATACCTCTGGCACCGACATCTGAAGTAATTAAAATAGCCAGTCTGAGCTTACTGAATCTGTTGACGGTTCTTTCTCTTTTGGCTTGGCTCAATTTCCCATGGAAGTCAAACACCTTGATGCTTTCGTCCTTTGTTCTCAAGTATCTGTCAAGAAGGTTCTTGAAGTAGTCGACGGACTTGACTGTTGGTAAGAAAACAATTGGCTTGAAGTTTCTGCTGGTAGCTGGGTCTTCCAACTTGGCAATCATGTAAGAAATAGAAGCGGCATAACTCTCGAAAATGTTGTTGGTGACACCCAAGGCTTGGTCAATCTTTTCGTGGGTTTCAGGCTCATTTTCGTCAACGGTATCAATGTATTGGAATGATTTGCCCATTATGGACTCGGCGAATTGCAACACATTCTTGTCAATGGTGGCAGAGAACAACAAAGTCTTGTAGAGAGGTTCAGTTTCATTAGAGCTAATTCTCTTCAACTTGTTGTTGATTCTAATCAAATCTTCTTTGAAACCTTGATCTAACAATCTATCAGCTTCATCTAACACAACGTATCTGACACCACGGAAAGCGTCAACGGTATTGGAATCCTCCAAGAAATCGAATAATCTACCTGGAGTGGCAACAACGATGTTTGGTCTATCACGAGATCTCAACTTTCTTTCTTGAGAACGACGGTCAGCACCACCTATGAGCGAATGTAACGAGATTCTTTGTTTCAAGTAACTACCTCTGGTTACCACCTTGGACAATTCAGCCTCGATTTGAAGGGCCAAATCTCTGGTTGGAGCGACGATCAAAGCCTTGACACTGGATCTTTCGTCGGACGTGAGGAGTTGCTCTTGTAATAAAGGAATACCGAAGGCCAAAGTCTTACCAGTACCGGTTTTGGCTCTTGCAATAATACCTCTGGGGTTCTCAAGCACAGGCTTGATGGTCTGTTGTTGCACAGGAGTCAAGGTTTTGAAGCCAACACCCTTCAAGGCGTCAACAATGTGATCGTTGATCATATTATCCTTTCCCAAGGAATCTATACTAGCATCTATCACCTGCTGTTGTCTTGTGATTGCAACCGCATGGAACAATCGAGAATTCTTTTGGCGCAAGGACGGCAACACCCTGACGAGTCTGCTCGAGACGGAAAAGAACGACTTCATTTAAGGATCCTTGAACAAGCTCTGTGTATAGTTGAGCAACTGGTGGTAGTTTCAGTATCTTTTCATTCTTTAATCATCGCATCGTTTGGCACTGTATAAAAATTTTCGGCAAAGAACGGTATGCACACGGGCGGGTCTTTTGTAGAAATCGATGGTTTTCTGAAGGGAAACTGGGGATGTTCTGAAGGGACATCAGTACCGGATTTCTCGAATCTAGACGGACGTTTGAGCCCAACTGCACCGTCATTTTGCAGTGAAAGTGTCCACATGGCATTTAATTTTCCATCGTATCAACACCATCATTCATTAAACAACATCTAAGAGGTGTTTATAGTACTAGAATTACCAATAACAGCAATTTTGTTAGTCATGACCGAACAAGAAAATTCCGTTTCATTGGAACACAACGACTCCAAATCAAATGGATCGTCTCTCCCAGAGAACTCCAACATCCATACCGATTCGAACATAAAGAAGGATCCAATAACTAGTGAAGCAAACGAAATTGCAACGGAAATCTCCGATAACAGCCAAAATACTCACAATGATGACGAACACAACAACAAGACTAAAAATACCGACGAATTGGTGAAGGAGGCCCTCAAACTGAGAGCTAACATCAAGTTCTTGATCCATAATATCAGAGAATGCAAGAAATCGTGCGATAAACTCGAGAACGAGAATAAATATCTACAAGATTATGTCGGTAGTCTCATGGCCAGTGGTAAAATCACCAATAAATGAGATGTTTTTGTGGAGCCAAAAATTTACTTTTTTGCAAAATCATGTGAGTTTGTGAGAACAAAGATACCGATGGTTTAAATTCAATTATCAACAGATCTAACGAACCATATCATGTATTCCTTCAATCATCCCATGCCGCTCAATCGAGTTAATTCCAACGATAAGGACGAGAATCGCTATGAGTCTCTGTCGCCCCGTATTGATGATTATTTCAAGTTACCGGGTTCGTCTGCTATCGAACCAATCCCATTAAGGAGTCTCCCTCCCTCTCTTTACGAAAATAGAAATTCTGTCCACAAATCTGACTTGAAGAAGAATTCTCCATCACAAGCCAATTCCGCGGTTGAAGTGCACGTTGGAATGAAGAGAAAGGAACGGGTCGGTTCAAACATGTTGAATCTGGCACAAAGAACAGATATATTTGGTGATCTTTTGAAAAAAATCGAGCCTTTGACGTCTTCATTAGACAATGAAGATACCTATGAGAATTTCAAGCAGAGTCTGAGCCCACTTCCTGTCTCAGACATTCCCTCTATGATGGAGAATTGGTCAATTGCAGGTTTGTCTCCCAAATCATCGTCTATTGACCCCGTTAGACTGATCGCTTCCCTTGGCTCAGACATCCCCTGGCAAGAACATTATCAATCACATTATGTGAATGTTAGAATTGCACCGTTGGGGGCACCATTACTTGACTATTCGGCGGTTCTTGACTTGGGGTCTGTCAATACTTCAAGAAATGTACTAGCATCTCCATTTTTTAATTGCATTGAATTTTCTAGAGAATCATACACGGAAGAAAGTGCGCTAATGGGGATATTGAACGAAGAACTCCTATGGATTGATGAAAAACCTGGATATGAGAGTACAACAGACGGAAATATGAACCCAACTTCAGTTTGGTCGAGTTTAATCTCGGGCTTGTTTGGATTCACGAAAGATCAGTACTTTGAAAAGTATCCATGGTTGAATTATGTTCATTATGACAGTGATGATGAATACTTCGAGGACTGCGATTACGACTCTGTTTCCTTGAATTCTACAAGATTGTGCAACGAGATGTTTGATGGTGTGTTTTGTTCCAATGTCGATATAGCTGTTGAGAGCTCTGCTATTGGAAAGAAGAGAGTCAATTTTGTTTTGAAACCCTTCGATTACAAGGGATAGTTTTTCTAGTAATTCTTACAATGTTTGGATTTATAATGCATTATTTCTGTAGTATCATTGTACTTTTCGGGAGATTACATTTGTTTGTAGTTGATCAAGCCAATCATTTGCTCTTGCGCCAGTTTTTAGATATCTTTCTCTGGTCAATTCTTGTGTCTTTGATAAATGTGGTTGATGTGCTATGGTTGCTGAAGAGCTCAAGGAATTAATCTTGCTGGTTTTCAATTTGCTAGAAGCATATAAACTAGTTCCTGACCAGACATCTATAGATTTAATGGCAGCTACGGGTGTATCGAGGACAAGTCTCAATTCCTCGATGATTCTGGTTTTCAATCCAATTATTTTGGACACGCCTCCGGTGAATATTATATGGGTATACAAGTCTTTTCTCACGTCAATGGGCAATTCGCCAAGAAGCTGGACAATCAACTGTGTTAGTGCTTGTTCCTCTATGTCAAATTGAGTATCTTTGGTAAAGAGGAAGTTTTCAACTATCTCGAATCTGAACAGACCAGGCACATTTACGCCTTCAAATTCTGTTTCCACGCCTATAGTATTGTCTAGCATGTCTCTAGTTCTACAATACACATAATTCATCACGAAGTCCTCCACCCATTCGAAGGTCAATGTTTTTATGTCAACACCCAGCGATTGAAACGCCGATACCACCGAGTAATGAAGCATCTTACCTGCTTTTGATGAGGTCTTGATTGACTTGTGTAATATTCTCATGTCAAAAACAGGCGTAATTGTCAACAGTTCCCAGCCGATGTCGATGACAATTCCATTCCGTACACCGCCGCCTAGAACCGCCATCAACGGTTCTGGGACAAATGAGATCGAATTGGCATGTACTTGACGTAGTAGCACCTTTGTTACACATTCTTTCACAAAAATAGGCATTAAGACCGGCTCTGGGACGATCACATGGCACTTTGGGGCATCCACCAAAAGGTCTTCACGAAAGATCCGGTAAACGATCTGTTCAAGCAACGTTTCTGTGGAATAATTATAATCCTCGAGGTTTTCAATGGATAGAAGATCGTATTCCCAGAGCCATTTACGGGCTCTTGTATCATCTTGGTACACTCTTGTGACCTGATCCGGATCAACAGTCTCGTTAAGGAAGTGGTTCTTCTTAAGGGATCCTGAAAAGGAAGTCATATTGAATGCATTGTATGTGGTATCATTTGTGTTCTTGACACAACTAGGTCTGGGGTTTCCACCAAGTCCAGCTTGGATGAATCTAGAGCCTATTTGAAGAATCACTTGGTGACTTCTAGAGGGTTCAATAGACGACATAGTGTTATTCGGGGCGTGTTGATGGTATTTGAGCCATAAAAACACTCCATACTACTCCAGAACTCCACCTTAAACTACCAGATGCAAAAAAATGGAAATAAATATTGCAAAACCAAAAAATGCGAATTCTGTGGATCGAACACAGGACCTTCAGATCTTCAGTCTGACGCTCTCCCAACTGAGCTAAATCCGCAAACAACCACCCATGCTGGGAGTCGAACCCAGAATCTTTTGATTAGAAGTCAAACGCGTTAACCATTACGCTACACAGGCTTGTTGAAAATTTTGGGCAGTGGGGTTTTATGGAGTTATTGTTCATGCATTAATCTGCCGGAATATGCGTTAAATATGCTGTGATCTGTATTTATATGCATAGATGTGGTTGCCAATTGTTAGCCTCATGAGACCCTTTATCAGCTTTTACCGACAAGTATTTCCAGTAATAGATATGTTGGAAGTGATTATTTTCATTAACGAGTATTTCTTAAATAATCCTTTGATAATTGGTGGTTTTTATGAGTTCCCAGCTAATAAATCAGTGCTGTTGGAACCTTCTTTATAACGATATTACTCATGTCTAGACCTACTAACAGGTGATTTAGTTCTTTAGAATATCTTCAAGAAGATAATTTTTTGAGGCCATCGTATGATATTTACATGATTTTTAAAAATTATGGAGTGTTTTCTACAAATTTGCTCTTTTCTTGTGGTCAAATATTGAGAGAAATAAATAGTAGATCAATGAAATACCAAGAAAATTTTAATTCCGGTTATAATGACATTGTAATTATCTTCCATACTAAGTCTGAATTTTGATAAAAATATATAAAATTTAATCGCTCCATTATCTTTGTTAAAGATCGATACAGCCAGAGCGTCTAGAAGAAAATAGTTTTCATCTTTTATCAAAATTTCACAATATACCTAATTAAAGGTGTGTACATGTTTATAGAAATAATATACCGGACGCTTATTACAAAACTTTATTAGCAAAAAATCAAATTATTAGAAGAACTCCAGAAACACAATATATACAAAACATTGTAAAATCATTACTGCTTTTCACGATAATCTGGTAATTCAGTGAGATCAGGCATTTCAGCAACAGCACCGCTGGATAGAGCTTCATATGGGATCTTCTCATCTTTTGAAAAATCACTTGGCCCATCATAAGCAGGAACAGGCTCATTGACAGATAATTTACGCATAGAATTAGTCAACATATGGTAGGCCATGGTGTTCACTCTCAAATCAACAATTCTTAAATCCTTCTGGAAAATGAACTTAACTATCTTTCCATCACTCAATAAATGTAACTCCACACCCAAAGAAAACGTTTTCTCGATCTGCTTATTGCAACACATGAAATCTGGCCAGACGGTGAGTGGAATTTTGATTTCCTTCTGCTTCTTCAAAATCTCAGAACTATCAAACGATTTCACATAACCACTTCCTACTTCCTCTTCGAAATCTGCTATATCAAACGCCAAATCGTCATAATCCAAGTCTGCCAAAAGCACTGCTCTTTTCAAGGTTTTTGCGAATCTAATTGCCCTCACGTAGGTCTCTTCAATCAAGGTGAACTTTATTTTGCTGATTTGGAATTCTCCCAATTTTGACGATTCACCCGACTCCAAAACGAAGTCAGGGGCGAGTGTTTTAACGGGACTGTATATACGAAGCTTGAACAGATCCAACTTGGCACCGGGCTCTAAGACGTTCTTTTCCGTGACAAATCCTATTTCTAGCGGAACATCGTGAACCAACTTGAAATACTTGTCACTCTTATAGGTATCATTGAATATACTTCGGATGAATCTCGTTTTCTTGTGTCCAGATTCGATGGGGTTTGAGATTATTCTCCGTTGATCCTCATTTGATTCTAATAACTTCTTAATCTTATGCTCGACCACCATGGTTTTTCTGGCCAAACGCTGCACATCGTAACATGTGAGATCCTCATCGTTCGCAGGCTTGTAGAGAATTGGAATCGTGACCGTCTTGTTCATGTTGAACATAGAGGATGTCTTCAAGCTCACCTGGAGCAAGTATGTGATTTCAGCCGAGACATTCGAATCGGACACCATTTCCATCGATGGGGGAAGAATCCCTTCAAACATCTCATTGGAGCAATATTTCGGGATCTCGATGCGAAACGTATACATATGACGACTGTTCTCTACGAAGGTGTGGCCCGAGCCCTGTTCTAAGTCGGGACTGGGGAAGAATGGATGGGTCATCTTGAGAAAGTCATGGTCCTCACGATACACCCTCGTTTCGTTGGACCCTCTGACACGTTCATATATGTCCTTCTTGACGGTGTTCTTGTAATGTGTGAAGGTAGTCTTGGATCTCCCAATGAACTCGAGATAGATCTCCTTGATATCCACCGCCTTCTTGATCTGGAGATCCACCAAGCCAGTGATGATATCACCGGTGGTATATAGACCCTTCTGGTCGAAGGTGACGTTCAAGTCGTATTTTCCCATTTGTGGAGGGATATCAGCACTTAGAGTTGTCTAGAGTCAATAATTAACAAGCGCTACTGTTCGCCGAATGGTAAGATGAAAAATAAGTTCGGATTCATATCACACCACGCAAATGACACCCATTAAACCTGAATCTGTCGCCAAGCCTTAACCTTAATTGCCGTTCGAGAAGCAATTAGCTAACTACAAGTTAATTGCACGAGATGCAAAAACGTTGCCCGTAAATGGAGGTTGTAGCCCCGAGAGGCAGTGTCTGTGCGGTGCTACCGGTTTTAATAGCATGCCCTGAAGAATTCATGAGCCTAACAAGAGCACAAATTGGATTACTAGAATTGGACGGTTTCTCTCTATCTGATCCGGCACTTACTTGGCACCTTGTCTTGTCATGTCTGCTGGTTCCAAGAGTTTTGTTCCCTTCTCCTGTTTCCTCGGCTGCAAAGCTGGCGACCACTGCCTACAGAGAAGGAAACACAGCTATCTTAATGCCGAGACAGATGTATTGGAAATGTTGTGGTCCAGCCACCAGATGTCCAGTTTATTTGATATTTTTTGAATTTCATCTACGAGATTAGGAAGTGTTACGGGTGAGGGAGGGTTGCACATTGTAGAGGAACGCATGCCTCCTATCCAAATCTTTCACAGATTATGACCATTTCTATGCCACGAGAACAAAGTTGTACATAGCAAGAACAGTAATCCTTCGTAAAAACCTTGTAGTATGACGTCATTCAGTCAGAATAACCATAATACATGTTATCTCAGTGCCAAATCTGCAAAGCTGTATAACAATATAATCTTATGTTTTCATCCAGAGAGAATCAGCCTCATCAATGGATTTCCTCTTTTCGCTCTATTGGAGAAGACAGAAAACTGTAACACGGATATCTGTTACTATTCAACAACATTAATATCGTAGGGAAGAGATTACATGAAAAGTTCTAGAAGTTGGAAACTGGAATAGTCTTCTGAACAATCTCTACACAATAGATATCTCACAATATCCCACTTTTAATCAAGAGCCCATATAATAAGAGACATATAATAAGAGCACATAGAATCAGAGCCTAGAAATAGTCTTCAATCCTAAGTCTAGTCTAAACTAGCACATATCAGCCGTGTCAATAGCCGTTCGAAAGAGACTCCTCATCACCTTTTGAGACGATCAAACTTGCTATTACAAATATCAAATTGCTTGTTTATTGTGGTCATCATCCAGCCTAACCTCTTTTAGACTATTCTACGTTCTACATCATGGTACCTCAATACACTCTATTGCAAATGTCCTAGTCGTTACGACAAATGTCAACCAGCTTATTGCAAATGGTGAAAACCTAAAAGAGGTTAGAGATCGCAACCCCACGCAAATTGTTCAGTCAATTAGTGTAACATCGATCATCATCGTGACCAACCGTTGGAGGCTAATTTACAGTTTCTGAAAGTAGGAACTGCATGGAACAACGACAGACGGACTGATTAGGAAGTCTTATTACAGAACATTTTCAGTCGAGCAGAAACTACTGGAAAGACTACGATAGTCAAGACTACGGTAGTGCTTGAATGCTACAAACGGCTAATTCTCTAGATAATCTATCAAATGGCAAATAAAACCCACAGATGTGGAGTTATGTCATGATTTGCTCTACAATTTTCTCCTCATTATGGGGATTTCGCGATTTTCTAGTTTTCCCAATATCAAACAATCCTGAAGTTCTACATCCTAATTATATTAACCAACATTAATATAAAGTAATTGACGGAATCATCTTACTCCCTCTTGCTCCCACTAATAGTCTATTCCCCATACATGTTCGCGAAACACGAAAACTGAACATGGCACACGTCTCAACCCAAAAACATTGCCAGTGATAAATTCCATAGAGCCCATTTGTATCGTTCAAATCGCCCATCACGTTGAAAATGCCCCCAAAAGGTTGGAGAAAGAATGCCGACGGAACTTATCCAGTTCCCTCGAAAGACACCGAGCCCGTTTCGATTGACGTGAGTAGTGTCAACCACCCCCACGTATGATCGTGCTAACCCAATAGGACATATTATTTCCAAGAAGTGTGATAACCCGGTTGGCAAGAAGCACATTGGCGGAAAACAACACATTATCCAAAGACAGCTTGATAGCCTTGCAACGTAGTGCGACAGTCTTCGTCAGCCATCTCATGTTCCATGCCAGAACCATCTCCAAGGACCAGGACCGTAAGACGGTGAACTCCCAGGACATCATAGCCGCGTTGGAAAAGTCCGAATTCGCTGCCTTCATACCTACAGTGAGAAAGGAATTGGAATTGTTCAACATAAATAAAGAAAATAAAAAGAAGGAGAAGGAATCGCTGAAGGAAAAGGGTCCGAATGACGAGGTCGACACGGTAGACCAGACAATGGACCAATCCGCAGACGACTCTCCAGCAACAAAGAAATCCAAAGATAACTCGGGTAATGAAGTGAGTAGATCCGTCATAGAGGTCGATTCAGATGACGAGGCCACCAAAGAAGAGGCCGATGACGACAATAACGACGACACCAAAGAAGAGAACGATGATATCGAGGAGGACAACTCCATCGAGGAGGTCCAAGAGCCGTTGTCCACATTGGAAAAGGACGAAAAGGAGCTCAGGGGCGACGAAAACGAAGAGGATACCATTTCCAAGAGCGATGAAGACGATTTCGAAGACGCAGAAGAAGGAGAATAGATCGTTTCCCATATAATTTGTACTATTATCCGTTATACATATGTAGATTAAATGACTAACTAAATTTTCCCTCCCATATTACTAGCTGTACTAATGCCACCACATCCATCCCTTCATCCACCATATGATGGAATAATCTCTCTAGCTCTGCATATTCAAAGCTTGTTCTAACTCCATGGAAAGAACGCTCATGACAAACATCTGTCATAGAACGGCAATCCACACTCCGTACCAATCAAGAGATACAACAAGAATAGCCCGCTCAAGATCAAGATGGAGATCAATTTGAAGTTATTCCACCACATGCGTCTTTTGATGGCTATGGAACGTCTTCGGAAGGCACTGGCCGAATTGTTGATGCGATCGGTTTTGCTCACGAGCAAATTGATGCGCTCACCTCTCTCTAAAACCCTTTCGATGTTGTCCACCATCACATCTCTGACCTCGTCCACCTCCTGGTTGGCCAAATTGAGCGCGTTAGAATGGAGCTTGTTCTCCTCGAATTTGATGATTTGGTTCATGGTCAACTTGAACTCGCCCAATTTGCTGTTGTCCTCGGCATCCCGCTGGAACTCCAAATATTTGTCCAACACCTTCTTCAATATCGCCAACACAAACGACTTGTTCAACTCGCTCGACGCAATGGTCACCACCGTGATCAAATCCGTGTTGGAGAGGATCTTCTTCATGAAGTACAACATGAGTATGGGCGACCCCGTGTCGCTATTGATCTTGTAATTGAGCGGAATGGACCCTATCAACGAGCTAGACGAATCGAGAACCCCCAACTCCTGCGAGATGATCTCCGCACAGTTCAAGCTCACCAATTGTTGCGCCAATCGCTTGTTCTCATATGTGTACAATGTGGTGGAATTATTGGTCAATGTTGTGTAAATCACTGGGGGTCAGTATATCTATCTCTCACATTAACATTCTCTCTACTCACAATGTTTGCTTGTATCATCATTTGCCATCTTGTCTATTCCTCTATGTTCTGTAGTGTTGAACTCCCCAAACTAATTCCAAATGTTTAAATTGTTTGTAAACAATTTCGAAAAGATATCTCAAGCTCACTTAGTCACTCACTCACTTACGAACTATTCTTGGCTGTCCGGCTCTACAGCGTCAGTACCTCGTTACCCCATACAAGTCGAAATCCGGTCGATGATCATCTGAGTCCGTGTACAACTCAACAAGGGCTGCTCGGCCCAACACCTCGTATAATGGAACATATATGAAGTATTTCCAATTAGGCAGTGGCTCACACTTATTGGTATGTACTGCTCTTTTATTTTTTGTTGGACAGCTCACACCATCGCCATCCCCAGCCCTGTACTGACATAATACAGCCATACAGGCGAGCCACTCCATCGTCTATCTCTTCTCTTATCTATCTCATCTCCTCACTACACCTCCTCCACTCTACATCTCCTAAATAAACTAAACTTTATTAGAACTTATAATGAACACCATGATAATTATACCATTGAATACCTCATCAATACACACCCTCGATTAATCTCAAGTGCAATAGCAACAATAAAACTGATGAACAAACAGTGTTTAAACTAACCGCTTGAAACAAAATAATACAAAAAGCAAATCCTTCAAAACAATCCCTCTCCTTCGTATCAATCAACTCAAAAAACCCCTCTTCGTTCTTCTTCAAATCAATAAATCATCATTTCAGGCATACTTCAAATTCTCAATAAAATTCTAATCATCTTCCAAATTTTCTAGTTTTTTTCAGTTTTTTAAAAATATAATCCATTTTAACCCATTTCCAAAAAAGAATAACCAACAATAATACTAATCATCTTTTTTTTTCTTTATCAATAATCCATTCTTAAAAAATACACATCTCTAATATTGTTTCAAAACTTAAGCTTCAATTTCAGCTGGAGCTTCGGCTTCGGCAGTCTTCTTGTATTCTTCGTAAGCAGAGAAGGCATCGTCAAAGTGAGTCTTGAATAATTCGTCATCTTCCAATAATTGGACGATTTCTTGAGTATCTAAGTCTAACATCATACCAGTGATCTTACCAACAGCTTCGGCATCTTGGGCCTTACCGGTGGCAGCGATCTTGGAGTATAATTCCTCACCTAACAATCTTCTTTGTTGTTCAGGTGGGTAGTTTGGCAAGATAGCGGCAATGGATTCCTTTGGTTGACGAGGCTTGTTTGGTTGTTGTTGACCACGGTTTTGGTAGTAAGCACCACCTCTTTGTTGACCACGACCGTTTTGACCTTGGAAGTCACCGAAAACTGGTGGCATACCGTAAACTGGGACTGGTTGACCGTTTGGACCAGGTCTTGGGCCCCATTGACCTTGTGGTGGAGGTGGCATTTGGTTTCTAGATAACATTAATTGTGGGTTTGGACCTGGGAAACCAGCGTTACCTCTACCTTGTTGTGGGAAGAAACCTGGTTGTTGAGCACCGTAGAACATTGGTGGGATGAATTGACCTGGTAATCCACCGGCAGCAGCGGCTTGTTGGATTCTCATTTGGTTTCTGGCTTGGATTTGTTGTTCTAATTGAGAACGTCTGACATCCTTACGTTGAGCTAAAGCAACGTACAATGGCTTACCGGCGACCATGTGTTGGTTCATTTCGGTGACAGCCTTGGTGGCTTCCTCTGGAGAGGAGAAGCAAACGAAACCGAAACCCTTGGACTTACCAGTTTCATCAGACATGATCTTAGCAGAAGTGATGGTACCGAAGGCTTGGAACTCTTCACGTAACTTTTCTTCGTCAATGGTGTCATCAAGGTTCTTGACGAACAAGTTAACACCTTGGTACTTGGATAACTTTTCTAAACGAGTAGCTTCGTATTGTTTCTTTAATTCTTCTAATCTTTCTCTCTTCTTTTGGGCACGGCCAACGAATAATCTCTTACCGTTAATTTCGGTGTCGTTCAAGGTTTCGACAGACTTGACAGCAGATTCGTGGTGTTCAAAGTTAATGAAACCGAAACCTCTGGACTTACCTTCGGCATCCTTTTCTAAGTGAATAGAAGTGATTGGGCCGAAAGCTTCGAACATTTGCTTGAATTCCTCTTCGGAGGTTTCCAAGTCCAAGTTCTTAGCGTAAACGTTGGTGTAGTTAGCCTTCATTTCCTCGAATTTGGATTCACGGTCTCTTCTGGCAATGTGTGGACCAACGTAGACTTCACGGTCATTCAACAACATACCATTAACGTTTTCAATGGCAGCAGAGGCAGCTTCGTCATTTTCGTAATGGACGAAACCAAAGCCCTTGGAGGTACCAAAGTCGTCGGTGGCAACCTTACAGGACAAGATTCTACCGAAGGCAGAGAAGGTGTCGTGTAAAGCCTTGTTGTCAATGGCTGGGTGCAAGTTCTTGATGAAGATGTTGGCACTACCGTTTCTTCTCAAAGATGGGTCTCTTTGAGACCACATGATACGACATGGACGACCCTTGATCAAGGAGTAGTTCAATTCCTCTAAGGCCTTTTCACCATCTTCGGTGTTGTGGAAGTTAACGTAAGCATAACCTAAGGACTTCTTGGTGACGGCGTCACGACACACTCTGATGGAAGAGACTTGACCAATTGGGGAGAAGATCTCGAATAAGGTGGCTTCGTTAACGGCTGGGTCCAATTCACCAACATACAAGGAGGCGGAGTTCTCAGCTAATTGTTGAGCGGTTTCAGCGGATTCTTCACCTTCAACGGCTGGAGCTTCCTCGACTGGGGCAGAACCGAGAGACAACTTCTCAACGGATTCTTGGAGTTCTTTGGTATCAACAGATGACATGATATTTTTTGAATTTTTCTATTTTTTTTGGATTTTTCTGCTGAATCGTTGGACAGATAATTCTAAAATGGGGATTTTAAAATTAAAATAACGATACTATCTCTTGTAATAGGATACTGGAGTCAAATCAAGTCGAGAAACTTCCTCTTCACCTCTATGTGATTTTGGGCGCTATGAAAATTTTCTTGTGATGTGTTCAGGGTAACGGCCTGCACACAAAAAGATTTCTGATTTTTTTTTGATTTCCCTCTGATTTTGCGTGGGGATGAGTGCTGGATATGGAAGCACGCGGAAAAAAGCGTCTATACGATTGGGTGGGGCGTGTGTGGGTGCAATATGAATACCACCAGGAAGACAACTCCTGGCTTCATGGCTCTGACTTCCCTAATCATGGCAACAACTCCGAATTTTCGTGGCCAACCACGATGCTACTACTGCACTCGCTAGTCCCCCCATTCCACATTTGCCACCAGTTGCTCCCCCCAGTCCATGGTCTAGTTCGGCCTTTTCTTCACATCTCATCCCTCTCGGCCTCGGACGCGCACGACATCGCGGTCACACGGTAATTCCAGCACTAACCCGTCACATGACTACATCTCCCTAACACCATATCATATATTACATGCTTTATTGACAGATGGCGTAACTATCAGCACCATGTTTATAAAAATCCCCTCGTAACTTGCCCCTTATATCCTACAAACCCCTCAACTCTCCTCTTCGCTCTTTTGCTTGATCTTGGTGTACATGCCTCTAATCTTCAGACTTGGAACCTTTGCTGGCCAGAAAATGGCGGCAAACGCCCATAAATGCTTCTTGGCCTTCTCGGAGTCGCCAGTGGTCCTGGACACAATTCTTTCGATGTGATCTCCAACCACTATTAATTCAGACTTCAAGATCTTGAGCCATTCCAGCTTCTCCAAACCGGTGGAGCCCTTCTTCAACGTACGTAACGAGTTCTTCACCGGATGCAATTGCTCTTTGCAGGCATCTTCGTCCATACTGTCGTATTCGAGCTCGTCGTCGTCCTTATCTTTGACTTCAGTCTTGATATGAGAATGGGCAGTATGCGACGAATGTGCATGGCCATGTGCATGAGGAGACCCCTTATCAGCCAGCTTGAACTTGCCATTTGACTCCAACATTGGGGATCTTGTGGAAGCTGCTAGCTTCTTCTTGATCTTCTTGGCTTGTGCTTCAGGAGTGGCAGTTTTAGCACCGGCGGCGGCCCTACCATTCTTAGACTTGGCAGACCCTGTGCCCGAGGTTGGGGCTGGTTCTGGAGACTTCTTGATCTTTCTTATTCTCTTCTTAGCGGGGTCGGCGGGGGCAATTGGAACCTCGTCTTCTCCTCTCAACAAACTTAACAAGTAATCAACTCTTCTGATCAAATGGACAGCACCTGGAACTTTCTTGGCTGCCTTCTTATCAGCGGAACCAGAAGCAGAAGGAGTATTATTATTTGTGTCGTCGCCGTCTTTCGATTCCTCTTTCTTATCCTTGGTAGACGTTTCCAAGAATAACTTATTGGACAATCCCAACAACGGGTCATCTCTGATCTGAGTCCATGAACCATAACCAAATTTATTGATACCCACTAACAACATGGCATCGTCATGTCCGGACCAGTTACAAGTCCAACCATGAACTGGTTTTGGAGGAATTGGTAACTTGAAAGAAATTGCATCATCAGCTGGTATAAAGCTATCAATCAACTTTAACTCATCTGGTCTTGATAATATTTGTTCTGCATTAATATTCTTCACTCCACTGTACTCAAACAATATAGCCTTCGCAAGCTCCTTCTTTTTCAAGACCCAAAGAGCTGTTTGATTACTGTTTGGTGCGCCATCTGGAGTGCTCTTCTGCTCAGCAGCCTGTTTCTCTAAGTCAGCAACGATTACCTTACGTCTCTCTTCTTCCTCTTTCACCAAATCTCTTGCCTTCTGAATCAAGTCGTTGTAGGCATGCTTGATTAACACTGGATTTTTATTGGATAAGGAACCGTCTTCCACGAGTTGCTCCCATCTTCCAGATAAGTCTCCAAACTTCAAGATAGCTCTATATATACCTCTGACTTCCTTCTCATTCAAAGTAGAGTCTTCCAATCTTCTCTTTCTGCCCTTTTGAATCTTCTTCTTTTCTTCATCTTCATCATCACTCTCAATATATTGGGGTGTGTTGCTTCTTTGGGTTACCTTTCTTTTGCTGAACATGGCCATCTGTTCTTGGACATATTCGTCTTCTTGTCTCTTTCTTTCCTCTTCCTTGAGTTTGGTCAACTCTTCTTGAGGAATGATATCATCCCATTCGACATCAGCCTTATAATCAGTCACCTCGAATTGCTTCAAGAATTCCTCAGATCCCAAATTGGATTCTCCCAACTCTGGTGTGGTAACATGGTCTTCTGCATGATTCAAAACATCATCCAAGTTCAAATCTTCCAATTTCTTTTGGTTTTCAGTGGCCTTGAACATATTACCGGCACCAAACTTCAAGATCTCACTCAATTCACCAGTAGATGGCTCATTCTTTGTAGACCCTCTGGTGGTACCATCAGTAATTCCCAAGGAGATGATCGCATATTCCAAGATCATCTTCTTTCTTGCTCTTTCCAAGATTTCTTCTTCAATAGTGTCTTTACTAACAAATCTGTAAACCATCACATGGTTCTTCTGACCAATTCTATGTGCTCTGGCCATTGCTTGTAAATCAGCCTGAGGATTCCAATCGGAATCGAAAATAATGACAGTATCAGCAGTCATCAAATTGATACCCAACCCACCAGCTCTTGTTGACAAAAGGAAAACGAAATCCAGAGAACCGTCAGAGTTGAAATGATCAATGGCAATTCTTCTTTGTGCTGAAGGAACACCACCATCCAATCTCTGGAATTGGTAACCCTTAATAGACATATAATCACCCAAAATATCCAAGATTCTCACCATTTGACTGAAAATTAAGACTCTATGCCCTTCTTTCTTCAATCTAGTTAATAACTTTTCCAATAATACCATCTTACCTGAAGACATGATTAAACCTCTTAAGATATTCTCTCTGGAATGAGAACCAGCCACAGTCAACACTCTTTCTTCTGCATTGTCAAAGAGATATGGGTGGTTGGACGCCTTTTTCAATTCACTCATCACGTTCAATAACGAAATTTGAGACCCTTTATTACCGGCATTTAAAGCACTGTAATTCTTGGTCAAGATATTCTTATAATAATCCGTTTGAAGATCGGATAATTCCACTCTCAAGATTCTTTCTGTCTTGGAAGGTAAGGACTTTTCCACATCTTTCTTCAATCTTCTCAAGATAAACGGTTGGATTTTCTTTTGCAAGTCCTTAATAAACTGTTCTTGTTCCTCATCTTGTTCTTCAAAATCAATCTCCTGGTCAATTTGGAATTTACCTGGCATCAAGAAATCGCAAAGAGCAGCCAATTCTTTTATATTGTTCTGCAATGGGGTACCAGTGATCAACAATCTATTCGCATCCTTGAAATCTCTCAAAGACTCATACAACGAGGATTCTGCGTTCTTCAATCTATGTGCCTCATCAACAGCCAAGAATTGCCATTTGATAGGACCCAATTCCGATCTATCTTTTAAGATATATTCATAAGTGGTCAATAAGATATTGAACTTTGGTTTCTTTGTGCTTCCGAATTCATGTTCTCTTATTGTCTTTCTGGCCTCAGTGTTACCCAAATAATAGACACAATTCACGTCTGGAGACCATTTCTCAAAGGTTTCTTGCCAAGCAGGTATAGTAGATAAAGGTACAACCACCAAATGAGGTCCATTTTGTCTTCTAGCGTATATCAACCACGACAAGAATGCCACAGTTTGAACGGTTTTACCCAAACCCATCTCATCTGCCAAGATACCATTCTCATTTCTGGACCAAAGAAATGCCATCCAATTCAAACCGGTCAATTGGAAATCTCTCAATTCACCATTCTTAATAAATAAAGGTTGCTTGTGCAAGGTTTCAAATCTGGGTCTCTGGGAGATCGGATAATTAGCGGATGAAGAAGGCGAAATCTTTGAGTTGGTTCTGGCTTGGAACTTGGCCACTTGTTCAGGTGCAAGCTTGGCAATTTCGTGGGCATCTTCCCAAGTACATTCGTCATAATACAATCTCTTCCATTTGCAGAAATATTGTAAACGAGTCTCACCATCAACCTCCACTCTTTCGCTAGTGACAATTCTTTCAACCACCTTGAACTCCTCGACTTCGTCTCTACGTCTCTCCTTCTCCAAATCCATGGCCTCTAAGTCCTCTCTGGTGGTCGAAGGGTCGGATCTAATCTCCTGGTCCAAAATGATGTACTGTTTGATGTAATTATCCACCTTCTTGATCCCTCTGAATCCTTTCATATCCTCGTACTTCTCGAACGTGTTGTGCAAATGAGATTCGCCAGTCCATTTGATCTTGAAGAGATAATCGGATTTGGGATCACCTATCGCCACGGCATTCTCCTCGTTCGCCATGTGGTCCAACACAAGATCAATCGCTCTTGTTGGAGTCGTGGTTTCAGGGGTATAATCGTAATAATAGCCCTCCTCATCGCCATACATGTCTTCATCCGACTCCAAGAGATCAGCATCGTCACCTTCATCCACCATATAATTGACGCTTGCATTGTTTCTAGTGGAGAAACGTACTTCCGAAGGAATAACAGGCTTTCTGGATGCCTTGGTACTCTTCTTCAGCGATCTACTTATTCCCGACACCTTTCTCTTCTTGGCAACAGCAACATATTCGTCGTCATCGTCCTCATCATCATCCTCGTCATCATCTATGTTTTCTATGTCGTCATCATAACTTTTCTTCTTGCCTCTTCTCGATTTGACAGGAGCTTCGTCCTCACTATCATCGCTCTCAGCAAACGAGCTCACAGGAATATGGGCCCTATGAGATCTCCGCAACCCGTATAATTCGGGATTATCCAAAACCTCCACCGGAAATTCCTTCGACATTTTGGCTATATGTATGGATATTTGTTATGTGTCGTATGTGTGTCGTATCGGTGAAAAATCGCGCTAACAACGGGACCTGTGATAATTCTCAAATATAATAATCTCCGTAATATAAGACAATCAATGCAATACCTTCACAAACAAAAAATACTCGTCAACTTCTCTCAAATCCGCAATAAATCCCGTTCTGAGGATTGTTTTGTTCGCGGTTGGAACTTGTTCTGGATCAACGCAAACAATCTACCACGCAATTTAATCCAATTATATATATACAACGAGGGTCTATATAACTAGAAATATCGCACGAATATAATTTATCCACCTCTGGTTGTTCTGGTGTCGCCGTAGTGTCGCTTGTTTAAGTCGAATCCACGGTGGAGAATTTTTTTGCTGGGATTTGTTCTGAAAAACTCAGTTGCGGGTTACCGCTACCTGAATCAGATGTTATTGGAGGTCAAGAGGATCATCTAGAAGAGGTTGCAATCATTCAGTTATCGTATATTACATATATATAGCGAGTGGAATGTGGAATGAAACGACTTGAAATGGGTCAATCCATAGTGGAATTGCATCTTCCAGAGTCTTCTTATCCCGGCTCTCAATGGCCCACAAAAGAAAATGGAGCTCGGTTAAGCTGAAATTCCACATCTAAATTCAATCGAATGTCCTGTTCCGACAGTGGACCTCCATTTAAATGAAGTCCCGTCGATCCGAGATAGACCAGAGAAAGGTTTCAATGTCACAGAGGTTTCTTGATAAACACGAGCTACATCCACGATCATAAACACCAATCCGAACGATATTAAATGTCTGGGAACATTCACATCTAGCAGATTTGCACTTATAATCCATCGGAGTCTCCCGACACCCACCATCTGACAACCATTCAGCCTTTCTCCAACACTTCCATGCGTAGTATCCCACTGCAAATGCATTTCCTAACACATCCAGGTGATATCACGGTAATCAGTAGGTCCATCTCGTTATAGTGCATAACAATTCGTCAACAAACATCCACCACAAGCAAAATCAGGCCCTTTCACAAGAATAATCGATACCATCCAATTCATATCCAGCCAAGTCCCCCCTGCTCGAAGCGATTAGATGCTCAAATTGTCCTTCTATCAATATATCGCATAATCTAAGGAATTTCCAAATTGAGTAACATGACACCCACATACATCTCCAACCACCAAACTCAAGACAGTTCGACACCGAAACTACAAGAACCAAGAGAAGTGAAATGGCCGGTCTTACGAATGTGTGTAGCCTGAACATCACCTAAAAACATCTAAGGCCACCATCACCCTAAAAGAGGGACTTGTTCATCATAGGTCCATAACCTAAAAATAACCCCATTTAATGTTTCGCCCAACCGTCAACCAATTCAATTAAATACATACCAAATGGATCGAAAAATGTGCTTCCTATACAGCGTATTAGACACATAAATCCCCCATAACCGCTGGATTTCTCACATCTTCGCCATAAGTCCCACTGCTAATATATGGAGAAATAGAAAATGTGGTCATTGTGTTTCTTTTGAAGATCCGACAGATTTTTGCTTTCTGCCAGAGTTACGGTCATGCTGGGGTGTACACGGGGTAATATATGGTATGGACGGTCATGTGATGTTACCAGTCTAGTTATTTGAATATAATTTGATTTATGTATTGATAGAAGTAATTAAGAGAGACTAAAAGAGAGAAAATCAAATGTTAAGGTTGTTCATCGTTTTTGATCTCCAATCCACTGTCTTATACTCATCTCATTGCAACTGTATTACGCTCACGTGAGCCAAATTTCCCACACACGTAAACCGTCAACCATGTAATATTTGAGACAAAATTGGAGCGAATGTTTGAATTAGAGCCGAATTCCATCTGATAACAGAGAAAATCCCCCAATTTACCCTATTAAACCCACCATTCCTGCCTCCATCCAGCCAATCAGACGGCTGGAATTAGTAACTGGTTTCAAAATTACCGCTACAACACGTCAAACAGTGCTGATGCGCGTAAATCATGGCACTAAATAAAAAAAATTGTGAAAAATTTAATACACCAAAACAACCACTATAAGCAATAAGTTGGCCACGGTATTGATTCACAGTCGAAAAGAATACGCGAAAATGAGTGACAAAAATACACGTATTGCCATCGTCAGTGATGACAAATGTAAACCAAAGAAATGTCGTCAAGAATGTAGAAAATCCTGTCCAGTGGTCAAGACTGGTAGACTTTGTATCGAAGTAGACCCTACTTCCAAGATTGCTTTCATTTCCGAGAACTTGTGTATCGGTTGTGGTATCTGTGTCAAGAAATGTCCATTTGGAGCTATCAATATCATCAATTTGCCTACAAATTTGGAAAATGAAGTGACCCACAGATATTCTGCCAATTCTTTTAAATTGCATAGATTACCTACTCCAAGACCAGGCCAAGTTTTAGGTTTGGTTGGTACTAACGGTATTGGTAAGTCCACCGCCTTGAAGATCTTGGCCGGTAAGCAAAAGCCAAACTTGGGTAAATACGACGACCCTCCAGATTGGGAGCTTATCTTGAAGCATTTCAGAGGTTCCGAATTGCAAAACTACTTCACCAAGGTGTTGGAAGACAACATCAAGGCCATCATTAAACCGCAATATGTTGATAATATCCCAAGAGCCTTGGCCAAGGGTAAGTTACATAAGGTTGAAGAATTGTTGAAGAACAAAAACGAGAGAGATGAAGCTTACGACAAGATTCTTAGTGTTTTGGAATTGAAACACGTTATGGACAGAGAAGTCGTCAACTTATCTGGTGGTGAATTGCAAAGATTCGCCATCGGTATGACTTGTGTTCAAGCCGCCAATGTCTACATGTTTGACGAACCTTCGTCATATCTTGATGTCAAGCAACGTTTGAACGCTGCCCAAATCATCAGATCTTTATTGGGCCCAACTACCTATGTCATTGTCGTTGAGCACGATTTGTCTGTTTTGGATTATTTGTCAGATTTCGTCTGTATCTTGTATGGTGTTCCATCTGTCTACGGTGTTGTTACTTTACCATCCTCTGTCAGAGAAGGTATTAATATCTTCTTGGATGGTCACATTCCAACTGAGAATTTGAGATTCAGAACTGAATCCTTGCAATTCAGAATGTCCGACGCTACTGATGCCTTATTGATTGACGCTACCAGAGCCTTCAACTATCCTACCATGGAAAGAACCCAAGGTGATTTCCACTTGAAGATTGAAACCGGTGAGTTCACCGACTCTGAAATTATCGTCATGATGGGTGAAAACGGTACTGGTAAGACTACTTTCTGTAGATTATTGTCAGGTGCCATTGCCCCGGACAACGGTAAGGCTGCTCCAAAGATGAACGTCTCCATGAAGCCTCAAAAGATTGCTCCAAAGTTCCCAGGTACCGTCAGACAATTGTTCTTCAAGAGAATCAGAGCTTCCTTCTTACATCCTCAATTCCAAACTGATGTTGTCAAGCCATTGAAGATTGATGATATTATCGACCAAGAAGTTCAACATTTATCGGGTGGTGAATTGCAAAGAGTTGCCATTGTTTTGTCTTTAGGTGTTCCAGCTGATATCTACTTGATCGATGAACCTTCCGCTTACTTAGATTCCGAACAACGTATTATCTGTTCTAAGGTTATCAGAAGATTCATTTTACATGCCAAGAAGACCGCTTTCGTCGTCGAGCACGATTTCATCATGGCCACTTATTTGGCTGATCGTGTTATTGTCTTCGAGGGTCAACCATCCAAGGACGCCTTGGCTAAGGCTCCAGAAAGTTTGTTGACCGGTTGTAACAGATTCTTGAAGAACTTGAACGTTACATTCAGAAGAGATCCAAACTCTTTCAGACCAAGAATTAACAAGTTAGACTCTCAAATGGATAGAGAACAAAAGTTGAGTGGTAACTATTTCTTCTTGGACAACACCGAGTTATGAGGTGGTTACGGTTTTCATTCAGGGTGTTTTAAAAGTTGTTGCTTTGTATATTAGGCTGTCATGTGCATTATTGGTTGCGTTCGAATTGGACTTTGTATATGATGTTCCATAGATTGTGATATGGAATCCTGATACCGATGGTATCGTCAGGGATATTAGTAGTGGCTGCGCGATTTGCGCGAGGGTCGCTTAGAAAGGGTTCTTTCGTTGTTTAATTTGATTAGTTGCCAATATTGTTGTAGAGAGTAAAGAGGGAAATGAGTGGACCATTGTTAGGTCATTTTTACCCACATTCAGTACATTGACGTGCAATGGCAAAAAGATAACGATAACATCGCAGCCAAAGATGAAAATTCCAAATATCACGGAACAAGGTCAATTTGTGGTTAATTGCATTAGAGATGTCGAACGTGGTGGTGGAGTATTTTGGACCGGCTAAGGATTACACGAAGATCTCGCAAGAAACGCTAAATCTCGAGGGAAAAAGCGATCTTTCGGCGGTTTTCCAGAAATTAAACCAGAAATACGGCAACTCATTCACCAAATTTCTCATTGAATCGTGTGGAATTGTGATTAATTACGAATATATCGATATAGATCGAGAGAATGTGGCGGACGATTTTGGTCAATTGACAAGCTATCTATTACAAGACGGTGATAATATAGTGATTGTTCCGCCCGTTTCTTCGGGTTAAAACATTCTGGATGTAGTAGTAATTAAAAATGAATCATGTAAATATAATAAAAAAGGATTGTGTTTGTTTTTTTGTAGACTCTCGCGTCGGTCTCCCCTCCATCACCAGTCGACGTCTGTCCGCCGATAACCATTGACGTATCACGTGAGCCATGTAGCAACTGACTGGGTTCTCGACTAAGTAATCAAATCAGTTACACGGACTAAAGGTGTTGACAATTGGAACTGATTGCTGATCGTGCTAGAATTGACAGAAACACCTTGTGGCTGCTATTTTCCACATCCAGATAATCTCCCGCTTACCCCAGACAAACCTAAATTGTACTTGCTACAGGGTATTTAAACCTTTGGACCTCCACGTTTGCGACAGCCAGATACATTGTTTACCGCGGAAACTGAAAGTTACACCATGGCCACCAAAAACGAAGAACCCTACGCTTATCCGGCGGATTTCCCCGTGATCAGTCCCAAGAAATATGAGAAGAACGAGAAGCTCAAGTTGAGCGGAAGGGTGCTCAATGTGACCACGATGTTGCCGTTTCAGGTCCATAAGAAGGAGGAGACGGCCAAGGACGAGCCAGAATGGAGTCTCCAGCCCGTCCGAGGCAACTCCGCCTTCTATTCGTCCCAATACTTTCTCGACCAACAGACCGATTGGGACACCCATTTGATCGGATGGACAGGCGAGTTGATTGCCGGCTCCAAAGTGGCCAATGGCGAGGTGGATCCCTTGTATTTATCCGATGACGATAAGAGCACCATCGATACCATGTACAAGAAGGCCAATAAGTCCGACAATATCCACCCTGTTTGGTTGTTGAGAAGAGACCAAGAGAGATGGAGAAGATATGCCGAGGACGTCTTATGGCCCGTTTTCCATTACATTCAAGGAGAAGCCTCCGATGGAAGAGCTGAGGCCGATGCTTGGCACGATTATGTCAGATTCAACGAAGCTTATGCCAAAAAAATCAAGGAGATATACCAACCAGGGGACATAATCTGGATCCATGATTATTACTTGTTATTGTTGCCGCAATTGTTGAGAATGGAGTTCCCTAACGCTTATATTGCGTTGTATTTGCATGCTCCATTCCCATCTTCGGAATATTTCCGTTGTCTCTCGAGAAGAACACAATTGTTGGATGGGATGTTGGGTGCTAATAAGATTGGGTTCCAGGCTGCCTCGTTTGCCCGTCATTTCATCTCTTGTTGTTCGAGATTATTAGGCTGTGAAGCCACTCCAAATTCGGTTTCAGCTTATGGTTCTCCCGTTTCGGTGGAAACCTTGCCCATTGGTATAGATACATTGGCCATCAAACATGACGCCTTTTCTAAGGAATCTGGAATTGAGGCTAAAATCAAGGCAATCAGAGACGTTTATCCAGATAAGAAGATTATTGTTGGAAGAGATCGGTTAGACACTGTGAGGGGTGTAGTCCAGAAATTGCAAGCTTTCGAGATGTTCATGTCGATGTATCCTGAATGGAGAGATAAAGTGGTTTTGATCCAAGTGTCATCCCCAGGATATTCGCATTCAGCCAAGGTGGAACAAAAGGTGACAGAATTGGTGAATCATATCAATAGTACTTATGGGGCATTACACTCCAACCCTGTTCAACACTATCAAATGAGAGTTAACAAGGACGAATATTTGGCATTGTTGAGAGTTGCAGATTTGGCACTTATTACTTCAGTCAGAGACGGAATGAATACCACTTCATTAGAGTTTGTTATGTGCCAAGATGGCCATAACTCGCCAATCATATTATCCGAATTCACCGGTACCGCATCTGTTTTGTCTGAGGCTATTTTGGTAAATCCTTGGGATTCTGTTGGCGTTGCCAAGACTATCAACGAATGTTTATTGATGCCTGAAGAGAGTAAGCTCCAACTTCAAAAGAAGTTGTATCAGCAAGTGACAGCAAATACCGTCCAGAAATGGACATCGCAATTCTTGGAGCACACTATTGAAGATCTTTCTTCCCACCACGAAGCCCATACAACTCCAGCTTTAGATAGACCATTGTTGTTCAAGAACTATCAGAAGTCTCAAAGAAGATTGTTCTTATTTGATTATGATGGTACTTTGACACCAATTGTCAAAGAGCCCTCAGCTGCTATTCCATCGGCAAGATTGAATACCATAATGGATGCCCTTGCTGAAGACCCTAAGAATCAAATCTGGATCATCTCAGGAAGAGATCAAGTATTCCTTGAAAAATGGTTTGGAGCAAAGGAAGTCGGTTTATCCGCCGAACACGGATGCTTTATGAAAGATCTTGGAAGTCCTGAGTGGGTTAATTTGGCAGCGGCAATTGATATGAGCTGGCAAAAGGAGGTGGATGATATCTTCACTTATTACACCGAAAGAACTCCTGGTACCAACATTGAAAGAAAGAAGGTTGCCTTGACTTGGCATTACAGAAGAGCAGACCCTGATTTGGGTCTGTTCCAAGCCAACGAGTTGTATAGGGAGTTGGTTAATAAAGTGGCCACCAGATACGATGTTGAAGTCATGTCTGGTAAAGCTAACATTGAAGTCAGACCTCGATTTTTGAATAAGGGAGAAATTGTCAAGAGACTAGTATTAGCTGCCCATGGTTCAAAGCAAGATACACTGAAGACATCTTTCGATGATTCTGTTCCCCACGATATTCTTCCAGACTTTGTTTTCTGTGTTGGTGATGATTCGACTGACGAAGACATGTTCAAGGCCTTGATGGATGTTGAAATGAAATGGCACGAGAAAGATCATCCAAAGAATGATTTCAATTCATATGGTGTGTTCCCAATTGCTGTTGGGCCTGCTTCAAAGAAAACTGTGGCAACTTCACACTTGAATGACCCATCACAAGTCATTGACACCTTGGGTCTTTTGACCGGCCATGTTTCTATCTGGGATGCCCCTGGCACCATTGAATTGGACGATAGAGGCCATGCTGCTGATAGTGAGTCTTCCAGAAGATCCAAAAATGCTGCTGAAGCCTACAAAATGAAAAAAACTATTAGTAAAGACAGTTCTGCAAAATGACGTCGCACTCTGTGATCTTGAAAGATGCATATGAATATCCTTCTCCCTTTTGACAATTAGAATTTACAGAAAAACAACAGAAGTCCAAAGATTATCAAGCAATTATTATTTATTTTAGAATACAATGAAATATCCTCGTTACACACATGTATGCAATTTAGTTTATTTCTACTACTATATGTACAGACCCATTCCTGTGGTCAATTAGCCAAGGGCAAGTGACTTAAATACTTGCTCATGTCTAGCCCTCTCCATATCTGCCAACTCTTCTTGTCCATTCCTTCTAAGATCATTCTCTTTGCTCTTAAGAGTGACATATTGTAGAACCTTACTATTATTGATTAAATTGAACTCCTCTGCCTTCTTCAAATATTCAGTTCTTTGAATAGAATCGCTAGAATAATTGGAAGCTAATATAAAAGTAAGACTTGATAAAAAAGGTGAAAGAGCCAACACAGAATCATGCTTCATTATATGATCCAATGTGGCCTGAGCTTCTGTCATACTAGTATCCTGATACAAGAGAAATAGCAACTGTTTGGTAAAATTCAATAAAGGATCGGAAGACACGAAGGTTCTGTTTATGGCTGAGTTAATTTGTTCATAGTCACCATGGGTTTTGTTATTCTCCAGGAATATCAATTGTAAATCTCTATAGAGGTCATTTCTTTGTTCCGCTAACTTGAAAAAGGACTCGTTATCCTTATCCTCTGAATGGCTTAAATTATAAAGGTCTTTCTCGGTAATTACCAACAAGCTCAAGACAGAATAAACATACAACTCGCTATTTTTCCCCTTTGGCAGGAAAATATCAGCTCCAAGTCCAATAGACATAGTCAACACAGAAATCTTCATTTGGTTAGCAATATCTCCATTATTTCTAAATGGGGATGTCAAATCTCTCACCTTCTTATAATAATATTCCGCAATTGTTGATTGTCCCTTTGATTGATAATATTGTCCCAAGAGAAAGAGGATTCGAGGGATAGATAAGGAGTAGTAGCACTCCTCTTCTTTAGAAAATTGGTTATTTGAATATCTTTCTATAAATTCTTTTAGTGGATCTATGCTGAAATTGTTGGAGACGAACCCGTCCAAACATTGGTAATAACTCGCCATGATTTTGAGATAATTCAATCTAAGTACCCGATTGTTCAACTCTATCAATGGGAAGTTTCTTCGTTTGGTGGGATCAGATATATCCTGGAGTTGTTTATTGAGTATTTCGGTACATTTCAGGAAAAACTTTGTAGCCTTTCTCTTACCATTGTATGATTCATATAACAAGGCAATTCCGCTGATAAAATAGAACATAATGACGAATTCATCCGAATTTATCCAATTCACCTGAAACTTCAAACTAGATGATTGGAACTCATTGAGGGATAAAGGTAAATCAATGTCAAATTCTCCAGCAGATGACCACAGATGCCAATTAGATTCTTGTTGATTCACTATGAAACTATTGATTCGTTTCATCAATACCTTAGAGTTGGTGGCATCGTTCAATTGTATTAGAATCAAGTATTCTGCCAAAAGTGCCATAGCGGTCAATTGCACAGGTTGATTTGCGTTTTGGGAAGCCTTGACGTCTTGAAGTAATTGCAATCCAACGAGCGGTGAGCCAATGTACAATTGTAAATTGATCTGATAGAGAAAACAGAGCTGTTTTGTAATGTTATCAATACTTGGGTCTTCAGTTAATGATTGTAACACCACCATAGCCTGATTATAATCTATGACCATAAGATTGGTCACCTTGAGAAACTTTAAGATGTTGGAAAAGGTCGGGAATCCAATATTGTTGAAATAGTCGATTTTGTCGTTAAGATAATTCAAAGCCACCCTTGAGTTAGTTTTATTGAGAATTTGAGATGCAAGAAATTCTGAAGTAAACTTGATTTTGATGAAATTATTGCTGGTGGATATCGAAATAGCCTTGTTAATGTAATCTTCCGCCCTATTGATATTTTCCGTTTCATAGAAATATAACTTTGCCAATTTGAAGTAGATAATGGCCTGTAATTGCGAGTTCAAGAGATGTCCATAACCTTTGACAATCATCAACAAGGCCTGGATAGATCCTTTGACCAACTTTAGATAATTATTTAGACCTTTCTCGTTGTTAGTGGTTAATACAATCGAATGTGCCTTCTCCAAGAAGAAATCTGAGGTCATTATAAGATTGTTGATCACCATCTCTCGCTTAGAGGTATCATCACTCAAGATAGACTCGAAGTCGGACTTTGTGAATTGGGGAACAGATAAGTTCGTTTCCTCATTCAATTGAGATTGAGAAGTGGCTTGTGATGTTGATGGAACGGAATTCGTGTTGGATGGGTATGAATTGTCGCTTAGCGGAGCGTTGTGATTATTTGATTCATTTGAGTTTTGATTTGGTACGTGATATTGTTGTTCGCTTGACATTTGGTCTGACCGATCTATCGGTTGAGAATGGTTCGAGGGAAACGACATGGTCTGGGGGTTTAAATTTTCCTGAGATGAAACCTCCAGAACTTCTATTGGTTTTGGAGGTGACGGACCCGAGGCAGTGGTATGGAAGGAATATCTATGGGTTCTAGTATTCAGGCCTTCCCGAGACATCTGGTGCTCATTGACATGAAAAGTTTGGCGTTTCGTAGTGTGGAAGAATCACGGGAAAAAGACGGATTCTGCTGAAATTTGCGCAATATCCGAAACTCTCTGGTAATTACTTTATGATTTCACGATACCAATTAAAAGAGTCGGCTCCTCAAGTCGTCTGATATTTGTCTGATTCTTGATCTGTTTCGTGTAGCCAGGTCGTGCAGATATCCATCACAAGCAAGCGGTGGTGCCAATGTCGGAGTCCGGCTCGTATAGAGAAAGAAGCAGAACAGAAACAGACCGAGAATAATAATAAAAAAAACATTTGAATATTCTCGTTCTGTCCAAAGAATAAATGTGTGGAAATCGTATTATCCCCCTCAAGCAAATGACAAGCGCTCTGGTCTATGAATACTCAATATCACAGAGTGTCTGTAATATGCACACGTCTCATTTAGCGTTCAACGAGATGTCCTATGTCCCTGAATGGCCCAGTTACACCCAACACAACAAATTAATTTCTTAATTCTCTTGGAATTCAACAATTCCTTGCCAATAGTTCTACCATCTAAATACAGTTTGGTTACCATCTACTCCTTCCCGATTGGGCACTCACCATCCACCCAGTCAATCGTTCACGGCCACCAGCCCAAAACACCCAGAATTTGCAATTTATGTTTGAGCCCCCAAAATACTCGAAACTTCGTTACATCCATCTGCATCCGTATCTTATTATTTATCGTTGTACCCCTTTCTCTCAACGTCGTTCCATACAGATATATGCCGATTTTATGCACTCACACGTCCCCAGACACGCGTTACCCGTCCGTCGTCAAAAACTATATAAACAACAGAATTTCCCCCGTTTCGCACGAAGGTTTTGGCAGCATAGTCGAGACAGGAGTTACGCGCACACTCTGATAGAAAATCGGTAATCGCACATTTCTTCAAGTGGTGGATAAATAAAGTATATAGAGTTCTTGATAGCGATTAGTTGTTTTTCTTTCATTAGTTAAAGCACGATAAGAAATAGTTCAACATGAATATGGACTCGTTGAAAATCCCGAATACGGTTGCAGATGCCAAAATCTTCACTGCCTCCGACTCACTTGCTTATCCTATGGCTACTGCTGACATGGATATCAAGCCGAGTATTTCGGAGCCAAACCAGCCGGATGACGACAATGCCACCTCTGGTATAGTTCCAACCTTGCAAAATATCGTGGCCACGGTGAATTTGGACTGTCGTTTGGATTTGAAGACCATTGCCTTGCATGCTCGTAATGCTGAATATAACCCGAAGCGTTTTGCCGCCGTGATTATGAGAATCAGAGAGCCTAAAACCACCGCATTGATCTTTGCTTCTGGTAAGATGGTTGTGACCGGTGCCAAGTCTGAAGACGATTCGAAATTGGCTTCGAGAAAATACGCCAGAATCATTCAGAAGTTGGGTTTCAACGCTAAATTCACTGACTTCAAGATCCAAAATATCGTTGGCTCGTGTGATGTTAAGTTTCCTATTAGATTAGAAGGTTTGGCATTCTCACATGGTACTTTCAGTTCCTACGAACCTGAATTGTTCCCGGGTTTAATCTATAGAATGGTTAAACCTAAGATTGTTTTGTTGATTTTCGTTTCTGGAAAAATTGTTTTAACTGGTGCTAAACAAAGAGAAGAGATTTATCAGGCCTTTGAGGCTATATATCCGGTTTTGAGTGAATTCCGTAAGTCATGATTCTTGAGTGAGGATTATTTACTGTTGCATAGCTAAAGGGTGTTTTAAAGTTGGTTTTAGAAGAATATTGTTTAACAATGACACTTCATTTGCATATGGGGAACGTTTTCTGCATTCACTAGTCTAGAGTATTCTTCTGTCGATTGGCTGGACCTCTTTAGTGGAAGATTTGTGAGTTTTCCGTGTATAATATTATATAATTGGTGTTTTATATAGGGATTTGGTGGGTAATTTATTTGTAGTGTTCGAACTTTCTAGGATATTCTCCACATGATGAATTAATGTTTTGAAGCACATCATTACAACAAATTATGTTCGTCTTGTGATATTGTACATTAATCTAACCCTATACATTTCAAACCATATAAAAACCTAATCCCAACAAAACTATAATTATAAGGTATCATCATTTTCACTAAATGTTGAACGATTCTTCTCATATAATTTGACCAAGTTCTGTAATCTTCTTCTTTCAATCTTTTCATTGTTCAACTCAACTTCGTATTGGTTCTGGATCTGTTCCACGAGTTTTTTGAACTCCTTTCTTAATATACCGGCACTTGTAGAGTCTGTTGAGAGTGGTCTTGAATTCGAATTGAACGAATGGCCTTCTTTTTGAGGAATTGGAGGAGTTCCCATTGTAGCTGAATGTGGAGGTCTGGGTGATTTTCCTAAAGAGTCTATCTTCAAGAGATTGAGTTCTTTTCTGAGTTTTGCAATTTCTGATTCTTTTTGTTCGACTACTTCTTCCAATTGTTTGGCATTGAACTCATTTGGAGATTTGACGTTTCTTTCGATGGCCAACTTCAATTCCTTCAGTAATTCACCATTTTTCTTTCTATAGTCGCTGAGAACCTTACTGAAATTCTCACGTTGATCTTCGAATTCTCTGGTCAAATATTGATGGGAGAATCGTAAATCTTCTAATGCAGTTTTGTACAGTAACAACTTATCATTACCGTCATCGATCAAGGACTTATCAGCTTCGACAGAACCACCTTCCTCCTGGGGAACTTCTCTCAAAATCGTATCTATACAATGTTGGGCCCAGACAATTCTGTTGTTGATCGAAGAATCGTCTGTTTCCGGGGTAGGGAGGGGAATGGATCGTTGAACTGCAATTGCAGCGATATGTGCGAAGAGATTATCAAATGAAGTCAAGATCTGAGATTCGGGTTGTTTGAACGATTCGATCAACTTGTTGGGCAATTGTATATCTTCGATGTAGCCCAACATCAATGCAGAAGTGTAATGATTTGTCAATTTTGCACTGTTTTCAGTCAATTGTTCGTTTAGAGAGTTCAATTCGTTCTGGACCGTGCCTCTATTTGTCTGTAATTTCCGTATAACAGGAAGATTCTCTTGGGAATCGTGGAATTTTGCGAGGAACTCGTCGAAAAGATCGAGCTTCTGCTTGAGAGTGTCCTTCTGGGCCTCTTGTTGACGGGTGAGGTTCTTGAGATGGTTGACTTCGTCCAAGGTGAGATATTCCGAGGCTGCGGACGGCTTGTTCGGAGAATGGTTGGAATAGATCGAGTTCTCGATCACCAACTTCAAGTCGATGAAATCGTTCCATTTAGCCGTCTCATTCTTGGACAACGCGCTCTTGTGGGAGTTGACTATCTGTTGTAAATGGTTATTCAAGGTGTTGGACAAGGAAACCGAGTTCATGAGGGAAAAATTGGGTTTTTCCTGGTTGTTGATTTTGGATTTGTGTTGTTCTTGCAATATAAACTTCAATAAGTCCTTATTGTCGTAATTGTAATCATCATGATAGACGGATTTGAAGGGCGATCTGTTGATGAGATTGACTCCATTCATTACTATTTCGGATTCGCCCATGATCGGGAATTATTGGGACAATGGTAATTACAATGAAAAAAACACCAATTGCAATAAAGTGACCTCAAACTTTCGTCCACCACTCACGTCAGATCAACATGTCTAAAAATTTGTTTACTGAGATCCGCAGTGCGACCACCGCGTGCCTGTTCGGTTTGTTGTGGATCACGTGATTCTCGGTGGTGTTACCGCACCCTTAGATTAGATTGGTACTTTCTACAGATTGTATCCATCGGAAAAAGGTTCGATCCCCCAGATTCGTGTATATTCGGCTCTCTGATTTCTTTTATAACATTTGAGAACTTCCTCGGCCCCTATTGCTCCTGGAAACTCGTACTTTTATCGGTCGTTGTCTTAATCTGCTTCGAATCTTTTCCCTCCTTCCCTCTATTATGACCCCTCTTTCTTCATGTTATGTAATTGTACGATGGTCAGAATAATGATCGTTTCACGTGAGTTAAACGAACTGAACTCTTTCTTCATAGCTGTAATAATAGTTGATTCATCTCTGTACTGTATTCTGTATTCTAAATCTTCCTTGCAACTGATATCGCAACAATCTCTTTTTGACCTTTTAATTCGCAGATTGTCATTTATTATGAACTGTCATTTATTGTCAATTGTCATCCACTACGAATATAGAAGCTTTGCTCGCCTCTTATAGTAAGATATTAACTTCTTCCGCATCATAGTTCATTGTCTTATTCCTGCCTAGAGGGCCAAAGGTAATCCAATTCTAGCTCACTATCACTACACAATTTCCTAGCAACATAGAACATAGCCCTTACATGAATGTCAAGCCCTTTATCAAATATTGTCTTCCAGTCTAATTAGCTGTCAGGACATACACCTATCCTGTTTATCTCTGCTACTGTGTCATTGATATTCATTTCAAGTGTTAAGTTAATGGCGGTACCATTGCTGATACCTAACACAAGTTTCTCTGTTTTGCCCTGTAACGAGTTATTCCTGCCTTTTAACATCGCTAGTAATCTGCATTCCACCACTATATATATGTGCCGCTAAATTATCTTCTGTCCACTGTGCTCCAACACAGCTCAGAGTTAACATTAGTGTTATAAAAGTGGCTGAAATTGTAATTCTAAGTTTTGGTGACTCATAAATACCTAAATAAGGAATCAGCTCTTCTTATAATGAAGCAAAATCTCCTGCGACTATGAAGTCTTACCTCGATCTCATTTTGTGCGTAGTTATTTAGCCATCACCCATCTCATTCCTTTTACCAAAAACTTAATACCATGTATTTAGACTTGAAGTCGGTCGTTTTAAATCATAGTCCTGTATAGCAATCACTTCTCAGACTACTATTTCTATTATATATAGAATATAAATATTGCCTATCTGATATTGTTTGTTCATTTCACACTGTCAATGGTAGCTGAACAAGTCTTGTGTCTGGTGACAATAGAGAATGGTCTTATACGTTGGCCAAACATAATTCGCAACGAAGGATTGAAATTACTATCTCTCTGGTTTATTGTCTCATTGGGTTTTCTCCAATTATTTTCAAGTCCTGCGTAATGAAATCACACTTGTATCTTATCCACTGTCATACTCTTTCATCTTCTGAAGAGCTGGCATTCTATAAACCATGAACCTTTTCAAAGCAGTAAATAGTAATAATTCTAGATTCAAGAGACTCTGTAAAAGACCCCGCTGTTTTTCTCTGGCTGCAAAGTATTTCAAGAGATGAGTGAGATGGAATCTATTGCTTCCATGAGGTCAATGAAATACAAAATGCTTATTAAAGGACTCTTCGTTGCAGAGAGACGGTGCTCTAGCGTGAACTACTGGGTGGAGAATATTTTATTGAGATTCATAGAGCGATAACATACCCTCTCTTATAGTGTGACACTCGGAACGCATTATTGGTGGATATATCAAACTACGGTGTGGGCAATAGTTTAATATATCATGAAGAATATATTGTCCAATATTGTCCAATTATGCCACTAGACAAGTGATCTAGAAGATTTTATCCAATCACTCTTATCTGTCAAACTGCCATCTTTAGACGATCTCTTCCGTTTTCCTAATGCATCAGGAACCACATTAAGTGACATGCAGATCTTAGAACAGCCACGCGATGGGATGGCATCCTTTATCATGTACGAATCCCAATATCGATATGTATGAGTGTGCATTCGTTGAAGCCATATCATTGACGATACGAAATTCTTTTTGATGATCTCATGGGTTGCATAATCTGTTCGTATAGGACTAAATATATTTAACCTCTGATAGACTAGGGGGAGACTTACGACTGTCTTGTAACTATATGTATATATAATATCTACGATATCTTTCTCTCTCAATAAAATAAGGAAGTTCTTTTCAACACGAAATTGATATTAAAAAGCTGATTGCAACCTCTGAATACGTTTTGCTCATTGATGCAGAAACAGGCCAACTTCGCAGAACAAGAATTGGACCAATTATTGGCACTTTCGCACAACTCGATCTAGAGGAATGACATCGTCAACTGCTATATTAAGACAAGGCAGAACTAAGGGTATTAAACACCCACCTTATTGGCCGTCCTCAATCCCTTGAATTCGGAGTTTATGTATGAGATCTCTTAACTCAGATATTTTTTCCGCCCACAGGATACCCATACAGATCCATACAGATGTCCACGGCAACATACAGTTTCTGATGTTCCTTGGCCACATGGAGATAGGTCTCGTAAGCATAAACCTGGGCATTACAAAATAACCGACATCTATGGAATATGTTGCAGCTGTGCCGAATTAAGTGCGGCAGTCTTATCACTTACGGGCGAATCGTCAATATATGAGCGAGTCGAATACATATGAGCGAGTCTAATACATAAACGATGGTTCGGCGTCGTCTTCATCTCGTTCAAGGGCATTCTTGGCTATAAGCTATTTGAAAAAGAATGGATTCAGATCTATCGGATATCGAGCTGAAAGAGGTTGATTTAGAGGATCAACCTGAGCTTCGTAATGAGAGAAGGCTTCTTTCCTGGATTCTCTCCAAAAGCGTTCCATTAGTACCGCTTCCAAACGAAAGAGAACCATATCCAGCCTTCAGGGTCAACATACTTTCACAAATCATGTTTACCTGGTTATTTCCTTTAATGAACAAAGGTTACAAACGGACTTTGGTACCAGAGGATCTATTCGTAGTAGATGGTGAACTAAGCCTGAAGAGTCTCACCGAATCATTCAATTCAAGTTTAAAACGTAGAGTTGAAAAAAAGAACGACTCCACAGAGAAGACCACTACTAAACCATTGAAAATATCTAGATACTCGTTGATCTTGTCGCTGCTTCTGGTGTGTTGGTGGAAATTGCTTCTTTCCGTGATATTATATTCCCTTGGTAATGTCATCGTTTCTACCACACCTTTGGTTTCTAAGGCGATGATCGATTTCGTTGATAGGAGATCCCAGGGCCTCAATGTCAACGTAGGTAAAGGTGTCGGTTTGGCCATTGCTTTCTTTCTTATGACAGCTTTGGACTCCATGTTAACCCAACACTCGATGCATCTTGCTGTCATGGCTGGGGCTGAAATCCGTTCAGTTTTGACTCATGTTATCTTGGAGAAAGCCCTCAAGTTAGACAGTAAAGGAAGACATGACTTTCCAGCTGGAACAATAACATCTTTGATGAGCACAGATGTGTCCAGAATTGATTTTGCTATTGGATTCATGTCTATGTTTGTAGCATTTCCAATTGCTTTCGTTATAACCATTGCTCTCTTACTTCGCAATATCGGGGTTTCTGCTTTGAGTGGTATTGGTGTTTGTACTGCTGCTGTTCTAGCCCTCTTTGCCTTCACTGGCAAAATGTTTGAATTGAGAGAGTCCACTGCAGTTTTCACTGATAAAAGAGTGAGTCTCATCTTGGAAGCACTCAATAGCATGAAAATTATCAAGTTTTATGCCTGGGAGGGTGCTTATGGTAAGAGAATTTCTGATGTGAGAAAGAAGGAATCCAACAAGGTATTACAAATGACTATATTGAAAAATATCTTGACCTCAGTTACTTATGGTATACCTTCTATCTCAACTATGGTGGCATTCTGCGTAATGTATGCCCTTAATAGAGATAGAAATCCTGCTGATATATTCTCATCTGTCTCGTTATTCGGTGTTTTATCGTCAACCTTTATGTTCATCCCTGACGGGATGAGTTTAATGATTGATGCCTTCAGTGGATTTGATAGAATTACAAAATTTTTGGATGCTGGTGAAGAGAAGAACGAATCAACAGGAAGAGTCATTGAGCCTGGTCCAGATTTTAACAGATCATTAGCTATTAAGGTATCTGATGCAAGTTTCAAATGGCTTCTGTTTGCAGAGGAAAAATCCGACGACTCTTCAGAAGTTAACAAACTTACTCCTATAGAAGCTGGGGAAATAGAGACTGCAGAATTGGATTCAACAAGAGAAAAGCAGCAACCAACAGATGATTCCCTTGTTCAACCGAGCGGCGACTTAATCATATCTAGCCCTTCAACCAGTAGTGGTTTCCAGAATGTGAATTTCGAGATCAAGAAAAATGAACTCGTCATAATAACAGGTTCAATTGGCTCCGGAAAGTCTTCATTATTACAGGCATTGGCTGGTACTATGCCTCAATCAGAAGGAACTGTTCAACTTGATGGCTCGTTATTATATTGTGGTGAACCATGGGTTCAAAATGCAACTGTGAAAGAAAATATTATCTTTGGGCTGCCTTGGGATGCCAAGAGATATAAAGACGTTATCCATTCTTGTGCTTTACAACCAGATTTGGATATCTTACCAGCAGGGGATCATACGGAGATTGGGGAAAAAGGAATTACCCTTTCAGGTGGTCAGAAAGCACGTCTCAACTTAGCCAGAGCGGTTTACAACAACCCTGAAATAATCTTGCTTGACGATGTGTTGAGTGCCGTAGATGCCAGAGTTGGAAAGCACATCATGGATAACTGTATCACTGGGTTATTGAAGAATTCAACAAGGATCTTGGCCACCCATCAATTGTCTTTAATCGGTACCGCTGATAGGATTATATTTCTTGAAGGTGATGGTACCATCAAGATTGATTCTAGAGAGAATTTGTTCGCTCAATGTTCTTCTTTCCGTAATCTAATGAAATTTGATTCTAGCGTCACTGAACTGAGTGAATCACAGAATAAGACTGATGATGGCCTTTTGAAAAGAGAGAATAACGAACAAGACATCCAAGTTGATTTAAAGGGAAGAGACGGCAATGGTAAGTTAATAATTGATGAAGAGAAAGCTGTCAATCATACACCATTTGCGGTGTATAAAGCTTATTTTGGCTTGGGTTTTGGGAAGTTGGGTGTATTTGGATTTATCTTGTTCATTTTATTGGTGGCCATAGCGGCTTTCTGCCAAGTTTTCACAAATACTTGGTTATCCTTCTGGACCGAGAATAGATTTCCAGGTAGATCTGGTATTTTCTACATTGGTATCTATATCATGTTGATATTTACCAATTTGATATTATTAGTTATCGAATTTACCGTCTTGGCATATATTGGAATTATTGCATCAAAAGAGCTAAACATTTTGGCGTCTTTAAACATATTTCACACACCTATGAGTTATTTGGATACTACTCCAATAGGCAGAATTATAAACAGATTTACAAAAGATACTAACTCGCTTGACAATGAGATTATTGAATTGTTACAACAGTTAATCCTTGGTATTTCCTATGTGGTCGGGATTATTATACTTTGTATTGTATATATCCCTTGGTTTGCCATAGTTGTTCCTTTATTGGGAGTCCTCTATGTCTGCCTTTTCAGTTATTACCAGGGAGCCTCTAGAGAAGTGAAAAGATTGGAAGCAGTTCAAAGATCCTTTGTTTACAACAATTTCAACGAATGTTTGAGTGGATTGAGCACTATCAAGGCGTATCAACGTGAAAAGTATTTCATTGAGAAAAATGACTATTTAATTGATAAGACTAACGAGTCCAATTTCATTACGAATGCTAATCAAAGATGGTTAGGTATTAATGTCAGTTTGGTAACAAGTATTTGTATCCTTCTACTTTCATTGCTCTGTGTGACGGGACAATTCAATATTGGTGCATCTTCGACTGGGTTGTTGTTATCGTATATTGTGGAAGTGGTTGGAATGCTAAGCTTTGTTCTCAGAATATTGACTAGAGTTGAAAATGATATGAACTCGGCTGAGAGAATATATCATTATGCCTACAACCTTCCACAAGAAGCAGCCTATAAGATTCCAGAAAGAACACCATCCCCTGAGTGGCCTGAGAATGGAGAAATCACATTTACAGATGTTTCAATGAGCTACAGACCAGGTTTACCATTTGTGCTCAATAATTTAAGTATGAATGTCGGCTCAGGTGAGAGGATTGGTATCTGTGGTAGAACTGGTGCTGGTAAGTCGAGTATCATGGTCGCGTTGTATAGACTTTCTGAACTTGCCGAGGGAAAGATCGAAATAGATGGTGTAGACATTTCCAGATTGGGTTTATATGATCTAAGACTGAAATTGTCAATAATTCCTCAAGATCCTGTGATATTTAAAGGGACGATTAGGGATAACTTGGATCCATTTAATCAATATTCTGACGAAGCCTTATGGAGAGCCTTACAAAGAGGAGGTTTGATCGAAGAAACACAGTGGGCTGCTGTGAAGCTGTCGAATGTGAAGAATGATGGCCTTGAAAATTTACATAAATTCCATTTGGAACAGAAAGTGGAGGAAAATGGGGAGAATCTCTCGTTGGGTGAGAAACAGCTAGTTGCGTTAGCAAGAGCTTTAGTGAGAGATACCAAGATATTGATCTTGGATGAGGCTACTTCATCTGTGGACTATGAAACTGACTCTAAAGTGCAAAGAACAATTAATACTGAATTCGCCCACTGCACCATTCTTTGCATTGCTCATAGATTGAAGACGATTGTCAATTACGATAGAATTTTGGTGTTAGATAAAGGTGGTTTGAAGGAGTTTGATACGCCATGGAACTTATTCAACAATGGCGGAATATTTAGACAAATGTGTGATAAATCAAGCATATTGGCTGAAGATTTTAAGCAGACAGATGAAGCCAGAGAGATTCTTTAGGAAGGATCAGGTTTTGTATAGCATAATAGATGTATTTTTTTGATAATGTTACTTGATGGTAATATGTATTACTACTGAAGTTATTGGTCTGTTACAGGTAAATGTATGATTAGTTGCTTCCATTTGCTTTCAGCGCAAGAGTTTATCGTCTACTTGAGTCTCCAACAAAGGAATGACTCCATCTGACATCGCAATTGTAAGAAGTGGCAATGCGATGTACCTCATACGAGGCAGAACAGAAATTTTATTGACATTTATTATACAAGGCTGAAGTGGGAGTCCCACATATACAATGGCTCATTGATAATACACGAAGACGTACGTCAAACGATATTGTTTAGGCCGGATTAGGGAATCCATACCGTTATTGCGTATTCGGCTAAAGTTTCTCTGCATTGTGTAAATTTCAAGCTTGACCACTTGACCAGGGATTGCCTCTCAATCTCCTATGGGACACCATTCCAACGCAAGACTAATGCAATGTTGCAAGGTATTCTGATTTGCATCTGAGAATGCTGGAGATGAGCGGGTGTTGGGTGCGGGGTGAGAAACGCCATAATGATATTGGTTGATAAGGATCTGAACTATTGAGGGTTTATTGTATTTCTTTATGATTGTATTATTGGATTGTATTGGTGGATTGTATTATAGATTGTGTTATAGATTGTGTTATTAGACTATGATCGTTTAATAGAAGATTCCATCTACAATAATATGACTGATTAGCCCTTTCAATGGATGTGTTGAGTAGTGACGAATTGTAATAATAGTAGAGAAAAGCAAAACTTAATCCTACATCACCAATTAAGCGATATAATAGAATAAAAATCAAGTTTAATATAAAGATACGTTATGGAATGTTTAATCAGACCGATTGGCCTGTCTACCAGGTTATGTCAATGACTTGCACACGAGTTTGTATTCCGAGATATTTCTTTAACCTTCTACACTTTAATTCTCCACATTGAAATGTAAATCAACTAATTAATAAAAATAAATAAATATGAATAGTTCCTGAACTAACGTCAATCAACACATCTGGTTGCATCGCGCGACCGGAAATTCGACGACTACACGTCATATGGAACAGCAAAAAGATCAATTACTTGCTCGGAGAAGAAGTATTTTTGAGGTCTGGAGATGGTGGATGTGTTGGAAAAGGCTCGCAATTCAGAGCCATTGAACAAGATCCCGCGGAAATCGCCCGAGACTCTTCGGTTCATCAGCTTCAACATCAATGGGACCCGAACCGTATTCAATTATTACCCATGGAATGAGCTACGGACATATAAATTGATGTTTGATTCCATGTGTGGAGACATTATAACCTTTCAGGAACTCAAATTGAACAAGACGGATATCACAAACCTGATCGGAAACATCAATGGATACAAGTCGTACATCAGTGTTCCAACTAGGAAGAAGGGCTATAGTGGGGTGGGTGTTTTCGTGAGGATTCCTGATGATACAGAGAGTGTGATCGTCAAGAACTCATTGACTGTCCTTAAAGCCGAGGAGGGAATCACGGGCTATTTGAACTCACCAGACTCAAAAACCTGTAATTATAGGGATTTACCGAGTTCAGATTCTATCGGTGGATATCCCGATCTAGATCGAGACACAGGATTGATGTTGGATGATCAAGGAAGATGTGTGATTATCGAGTTAGCTGCTAATTTGGTGGTTATTTCGTTGTATTGTCCCGCCAACAGTGGAGGTACCGAAGAGGGAGAAGCCTTTCGAATGGCTTTCTTGAATGCTGTTTTTGAAAGGGCCGGCTTATTGCGTGGTATGGGAAAAGAGGTTCTAATAATGGGTGATATAAATGTTTCTCGAGACTTGATAGACAATGCTGAGGGAATTACGGATAGGTTGAAACAGAGGGTAGTACGACCTGTGGAGGAAGATGACCCCTACGAACACGGTGTGAAATTTGAAAAAGTCAACTCTCAGGAAGTTATCAAGTTCAAGTCTTCATCACCTCATAGACAGTTATTGAATTCGTTGATAGTTGAAGATGAAGAGTTGAATCCGGTAGCTGATAAGTTTCTCTATGATTGTATCAGACGAAAACAACGTAGAAGGATGAGGATGTACACCGTTTGGAACACTTTGAAGAACTCCAGGGGTCCGAATTACGGATCTCGGATAGATTTGATTTTGACTACAAAGAAATGGAATGATTGTTGTGTGGATGGTAACATTTGGCCCTTGTTGATGGGGTCGGACCATTGTCCTGTCTATTGTGATTTCACGATCCCTCAAGAGTCGGTTACTGTTAGTCATTCAACGCCCAAATTTGAAGCGAGATTCTTTTACAAATTAAATAACGGAAATGACATCTCCCTGATGTTCAACAGAAAACGTGAGGCTAGTGCAGATCCAATTAAATCTGAACAGACGGAAGTGAAGTTAAGGCCTGCTGCGATGAAGAGAACAAAGACTACACCCATATCCACGATTTCTAAGAAACAAAACGTCAATTCGCAGCGGTCCATATCGAACTTTTTCTTCAAGATGGACTCAAAGGAGTCAACTCAACTGACAATTGACACCTCGGCGGACGACACTGACACTACTGCATCTCATTCAGAGACCACATCAGATTCTGCAACAGCGACAAAAACCATCAAATTGAACTCAATTTCGTCCTTGTCGACAATTTACGGGACCCCGCCACTCTGCAAACACAATGAGCCTTGCATTCTACGAACATGTCTTAATAATCCCAAAAATAAGGGAAGAAAGTTCTGGTGTTGCGGCATAGATTCAGATGTGAAAGGTGCAGATCAGGGCATCAAATCTATGCGATGTGAGTACTTTATGTGGCAGAAGAAACGTGACTAAAGATCATGTGATGACGGCGATGAGCTGGTCGTGTTTTTACCGTCTGACAATATTTTTTTTTCCCCAAATTAAATTTATCATAATCCAATGAGGAAACTAAAAGTACCTGATAATTATTGCCAGCCCAAAATGTCGGAAACCAAAGACGTATACACCAAGGATCCAGGTCAAGGAGCAAGAGTCAACGGTAAGGACTGGAAAATCGGCAAAGATGCCTTCAGAATCAAGCAGATTGGTATGACCAGAAACCCCTGGGCCAAGAAGCAAGAAAAGAAGTTACAAGAAGAACAATACAAGAGTAAGCTCAAGGAGTTGAAGGATGCTAAGGCAAGCGAAAGACAATCGAGAATTGACACCATCAAGAAGAGAAGACAAGACAAGGAAGAGAAGGAGAGATACGCAAGATTGGCTGAAAAAATGCATGCTAAGAGAGTTGAAAGATTACGTAAGAGAGAGAAGAGAAACAAGTTGTTGAAGGAACGTTAGATGTGGTGGTATTTGTATATTATAGTTTATTTCGCATGTTCATTAGAAGGGTATTTCTAGCTGGGTTCAATAGTTAATTGCATTAGATTTGATAAGTGTAGGTGATTTGTATGGCATATTGACAGAGAGATGATTGTATTGAATTACAAGCTTTAATATCCGCTCAAATTAAGCACAAATGCGCATTCGTATTCGTTCGTAGGACGGGCCTTGAAATCGATCGTCAGTTGTCTGAGTGCCGCGACCTATATAGTGGAAAAAGAAAAGAAATAGTTTTGTAGTGCGTGCTACTAAACTCTTTGAGGGTGTTGAATGTCTGAGATTGAAGTCATTGTCTCAATTTGTGGCTGTTGTTGCAGCAATGCCCAACAAAATGTCGCATTTCAAGGCGGATTGGGAAATGTCGCCCACAGGCGTAGACGTAGACACATGGCACTAAAGTGCACCTGGACGGCCCAGCCGAGTTCAGTCTGTCGTTTAAAGCAATGGATATTGGAATTATACACTGTTTTGTTGTGGGCCAATCCTGATATCTAGTGAAATATAGTGGTTCTCAATCGCCGCACACTTTGCTATTTCAACACCAAATACGGCAAACCCAGCGAATAAGCAATTGCCCACATCGTAGATCTGTGTCATTTTGAGATTTACGTGGCCTGATAATAAGAAAAATAAATCTGTACCGGCGTGTTGGTAATAGCGGATGTAAGTTGGCGGTTTCGGCCGCTATGTACTTCTCCACCAACACACCATACCCTGCCAACCAAGCTAAACGAATATGGTATGCTCTTAACGGTAACGGAAACCATCGCAAATACAACCGTATTGGAAACCAAATAATATCTCTCCGCATAGAAAGGTTCGTAATGGAGCGCTCGTCCAAAAAAGCTGCTACATGCCATCTGTCGCAGTCGCTGCAACGAAGTCTAAAGACCGAAATTAAGGTTGAATGATAACCGACATTTCATGAACAAAGAGCAATCTTTGTTCCAGGCATCAGCAAACTTTAAATAAGACGATTATGTGTGTGATGCAATTACGACTATCGTATGCGGTGTTTTATTCTGGACACAAATTATTTTTGCAGCCAGCTCTGGTGAGACAACTTCGTTGGCGCTGCAAACGGTTGGCGCGATGGTCTAAATTTGGACTTCCCAATGCAACATAACTCAACATTTTCTCAAAGTCACACCAGAGACAAGTACCTTGCAGAGGAATGACTTCGGACACTGAGTTGCGCTATGGGTCTAATCGCCGTAGATAGGAGATATGGTGGAAACTTGAAAGTCAGACTCGCATCACAGTACAGGAAGACGTAATCTCTCCTAATCCCTATTGTGGTAGTATCTGATTAGCGGTGGTGGTCATTCTTGGAAGAATACGATAGGGGTCGACTAGTCTACCGAATTCCAATTCAATACTTGTGGATTCACAATCTCACTCCTCGACCGGAAAAGGAAGTCATGACTATTGTATATCTATCTCCAACTCTGATGGCCTATTACAGTGGCAGTCACCATTGTGGCAAGCTAGTTTGCTGTTTCCCTCTATCAGCTTCATATCTCTTGTCACAGTCTTGTAGAAAATCCAGCTCGTTATTTCAACGAATAGTAGATAATAGAGAAACTCTACATTCTAGTCCGCCAATAAATAATATAATAAATAATGAAATACACCACAACACCCACTAAACGTCATAAACCATACATATTTTTCACCGTGAACTGAGATCACGAATTCATAAACCATACATCATCAAAAGTGTCTAAATCGATCAAATCAGATTTACTTTTAGCATTACCATGACCGAACTCTGTGATTGGCATCTTGAACCAATCGAGAAAATCATCTACTTTAACCTTTGTCTCATCGAGTGACGAAATCGACGAAGACGTAGATTCGCTTGAAATTGAATCTTGTACGGACATGATTGATGAGGATCGAGAACAATAATCATTCAAGCAGTCATTTGACAAGAATTTGTAGTTGTTTTCCGGCATAGACATTTTCAATAACTTGTCTTGAGTGGAAATAGATGAGGTATCATCATCACTTTCATCTACCAAATTGTCGAACTTGTACAAGTTTTCGTTCTTCTTCAACGTGTGAAGGATCTTGCTCAAGTTAGAGCAGAATTTGGAATTTGATCCCGATATCTTCTCCAAGCAAAATATAATAAAGTTGAGATCTTCAACTATAGAATTCTTCACATTAATCAAGTCTCCGTGGGCAATCACAACACCAGAGGATGAAATATTTGATGAAGACTCACGAATTGGACTGGGTGTTTTCAACTGATGAAATTGGTTGATGAGTAGAATACGACCGACAGACCATAACGCCAAACCGCATTGAATATCCATTTGCTTAAACAACTCCGGCTTCACCTTTTTGATTGACTTGAATATTGTTATGATGATGGAGATCGAGTTGGAGATGGTACCAACGGACTTGTTCTTAATGGATGTGAAATTATTCGATTGGTTGATAATGGAAAAGGAAATATTTGCATTTATCTTTAGCATAATTGAATGATACAAAAGAATAAGTTTGACATCCATGATGGAAAGCTCGTCTCTAAGAGAATTCGCGATACATGTTTGATCCGCATTGCTATCAAGATACTTTGAACACGGTAATTTATCCTTCCAAGAAATAACCTGCAATTCAAATTCTATCAATCTGTTCAACCAGTTATTCAACTCGATCTTCTTATTGGTGGTGTTGATGAACAAGAAAAGATCACCAAATATCTTCATCAATTGCAACATGTACACCCATGAATCAGTTGTGGTGTGATCATAGATCGTTTCAGTTATTAAACTTCTATTGAGACACATAGTGGCTTCGCCATTCTCGTTTCCCCACGATTCGAAACTTACTGGTAAATACAATCTCAAGTCATCATTGGATAACTTGAAATTGATGGAGTTCAAAATAGAAGACAAACGGTCTAAATAAAAGCCACCCCAAAAGATTCTTCTTTTGATTTCCAATTTTTTATCCCCAGAAACGGCTACATTGCCAAACATCTCCACATTCAAGTTGAGTTGGATTAAACCGTTGTTGATCATGGTGATGATGCTGTTGGACTCGATATTGTTATAATTGTTCAAGTGATGGAATGCCAATAAACTCAAGGCAATCAAGTCGTTGAGCGAGTTGAAATTTATGCATTGCAAGAGAATCTTGGACTTGCAAAAGTTGTATAATTCCTCGTTATTGATGTTGGGGTCGTTCAAAAAGTTTAAGCTATTGAGAATTATCCCGTAGAGAATGACAGGACAATTCGAATGTTTGAGCGGCGACTTCTGCGGATCCGAACAATTGAAGATATACACATTTATATCCTTGGGGTTCAAGATAGGGAACACGGGATGGGTGTGGAGGAGATATATCTGGACAATATGTGTGATTTGCGAATACGACAACGGAATGTCGCTGAAGAAGCCTGGGGTTTTCGAGCACCCTGAAATACCACCAACGGTGAAGGGCAGCTTCCTGAATTGCACGCTTGATGCTGTGTCGCCCTCATTGGAGACGAGTGCTAGTGACGAAGTGTCGACGACGTCAGCATCGGCAGACACATCGACACAAGCTCCGAGGTTGGCACTTTTGGCCAATAACGACAACTTCTCGTTGATGAGATTGATGGAATTCTCCAATAATGTCAACCGTTGGTTGAAGTCCTTGCCGTAGCCTGGTTTCAAGCCGGGCTTCTTCATTGGACTGTAATTGCAGCTGTAATCGTGTTTCTGACAATAACTACATGAAGGCTTACCGCCCTGACAGGCTATCTTCTTGTTCTTGCAAGTGTCGCATGATTTGGAGATCTTAGGGGTCTCCTCAACCTTTCTTCTCTTCATAGTCTGCGAGTCCTCCATGTTTGTCTGGTGTCGCTCTTCTGCAAAAAATGTCTCCCGGCTTCATTATATAAAAACTCTTCGGCCAGTCATGATCAGAATCTCCGCATTGAGGAGGTGCACCTTTGGTCCTAACGCCGGCTCCCAATAGAGCTGCTTGATGTCGCATGGCGCCAGACAGGCGCGACATCCTGGGGTATGGGTGGCGCACGACTTCTCCTTTGGGCGGGCCATGAAAAATTCGGACCCAAATCGTATGGCCTCGTATACTTGAAGAAGTCGCGATAGAGATGTTTAGAAGAGCGTTTCTGACCACTCGAGCAGCATACTCGGCACAGAATGTCATACATAGGAAGACCGTCAACGACTTGATGGCATCATATGTCAAGAAAAAGCCCATCTCCGTCATCACTGCCCACGATTACATCACCGGGGCGTTTGCCGAGGACTCTCAGGTGGACTCGGTGCTTATAGGAGATTCGTTGGCCATGGTCGCGCTTGGATATGAAGACACCAACGAATTAAGTCTCGATGAGTTCATGTACCATGTCAAGGCAGTTTCACGGGCCGTCAAGCTGAAGTTTCTCATTGCCGATTTGCCATTTGGAAGCTACGAATGCTCGGTTGCCCAGGGAGTGGAGACCAGTATCAAATTGATTGGCCAGGGAAAGGTCCAAGCCGTCAAGTTGGAAGGTTGTCAAGAACATTTGCCTCTCATCCAGAGATTGGTCGAGATAGGTATCCCTGTGGTGGGCCATTTGGGTTTGACCCCACAAAAATATCACTCGTTGGGGGGTTACAAGGTGCAAGGAACGTCGTATTTGAATGCCCTTGACATCTACAAACAATCGTTGATCTTGCAAAAGGCCGGTTGTGTCAGTATTGTGTTGGAATGCATCCCACACAAGATCGCTCAGGTGATTACAGAAAAGTTGCGAATCCCTACTATTGGAATAGGAGCTGGTCCTCACACCTCGGGACAAGTTTTGGTTCAAGGGGATCTTCTTGGAATGTTGGATCGTTCGCCTGCGAAGTTTGTTAAAAATTATGGAAACTTCCATTCTGCGGCTGTAGAGGCTTTAAATAGATATAAAGAAGACCTCGACAGAAGCGAATTCCCCGTGATAGACAAACACACCTTCAAAATTAAGGAGAATGAGTTTGCTTCGTTCTTGGAAGGGTGTGAAGAGGTGGAGAAGGACTTTATTTAGAATGTTAGCATTTTTGGTGGAGCTGGCACGGAGTCTACTTAATGATCTTGTACATACACATAGCCTCTGGGACTAGCTCGTGGTCCACCATCCCCGAAGATTCTAATAAAAGCGGTCATATGTTGGGAGAGTTGTGTATATTACTCTCTCTACAGCTCATGTCATCGGCTGTATACGAAAAGACCGAATAAATGAAAAAGATATCATGTATGTGCATGTAAATGTGTATTTAATTTAGGTTCGAGGGGTTCGCATTTGAGACTGATATTTCTTCGTTGAAAGGTGTTAGACTATGTGAGGGATGCAGGAGAGACTCTGACGACTTGGGTCATCCAGCACCAAATACGATATTTTCAATAGATGATACCACTACAAAAGAAATTACTTGAATCTGATCTGAGTAATTTTATTTTATTTTCGAATCCAACCATTATCCTGTGACCCATTCCATGGTGCCTATAACATCCATGGGATCACGTGATTGCTTCGTATTCATCACGATTCTTTTTTTGTGATTACCTTTTTGGGAAACACACTTCTCTATAACTCTAATGATCTAGAGCTACAACTGGCGCGATGAGCTCATTTAAATGGAAACTAGGGATCGGTATCGTGGTGTCTTACACCACGTATTCGTATTATGTCAGCTACAGAAAGTCTGTTTATATGAAACAAAAGACCCAAGATGACATGAATTCTCACAAGATTGGAGGACAATTCATCAACCCTTTCCATGAATATAAACACCAAAGTATATTGGAGTTCTTCTATATACGTATTTTGGAGCTTTTTTTGCCCAAGGAGAATCTTGACGAGATCAAGAAAGAGGTTCCGTTGCATAAGCCGGATTTGGACTTGTATAGGCATAATTCGACCATCTTAAAAGAATGTCTAGAAAAAGGAGTGTTTGGCAGTTTAACCCAGAATAATGTTTCTGCGCTTCCCCCAATTAACGACCAATTGCTATTCACCTGGTTGGGTCAGAGTTGCTCCTTGGTTCAAGTGTCCGGCTTGAATTTCTTGACTGATCCGTTGTTTGAAGACCACATCATCAACTCCAAAATTGGTCCTAAAAGATTGATTCCTTCTCCCCTCGCGGTCGAGGAGGTGCCTGTTGTGGATTATATTCTTGTGAGTCATAACCATCCGGACCATTTGGATTTGCATCTTGTAGATAAGTTTTCTGGCGCTTGGTTGGTTCCCTTGGGCATGAAGAAGGTGTTGAGCTCTAATGGTGTTCCATGTGACAGAATCGTGGAGTTGGATTGGTGGGACAGACGTAAATTGCTCGAAGTGGACAATGATGTGTATGAGATTGTGTGTTTGCCGTCGATGCATTGGTCGGGCCGCTATCTTTATGATGCCAATACCTCGCTTTGGTGCTCGTTCTTGGTGTTGAAGAACGGCAAGTCCATTTTCTACCATGTTGGAGACACCGGGTATTCCAAGGAGCTCTTTTCCAAGATCAAGGAGTCGTATGGGTCCATCAAGCTCGGGATCTTGCCCATTGGCCAATATTGTCCCGAATGGCACCAACATCCAAGACACATATCCCCAAAAGAAAGCTTGCAAATAGTCCAGGAGCTCAATATCAATAAGATGGTGGGTGTTCATTGGGGTACGTTCAAGTTGAGCTTCGAGCCGTTTATGGAACCTAAGAACCTCTTGGAGACCCAATCACGAGAATTGAACAAAGAAAAGGATTACTTCGTTCCCTCCAGAGGAAAGACATATGTCTATGATATGGAAGGAAGTGGTGAAACGGAGCATATTACTGTGGGTGAAAGTATATTTGTGAAGGGATAATTACATAGAAACCGCTACATAGACATAGAATTGTATACCATGAATATAGATACATGCAATCAGAAGTTGGACCTTCTATTCTTCAACCTCCTCTAAAGTAACCTTTTTAGTAGCTTTAGCAGGAGCAGCTTCTTCCTTGATTTCTTCGATCTTTTCGATACTTCTTGGTTTATCTTCATTCTTTCCCTTTTTTCTGTTCAATTTTCTTTCTTCTCTTTTCACAGCCAATGGAGAGTAATCAACACCGTCCCAGCCATACAAAGGCGAGAAACTCTCGAGAACCCCGCAATCCTCAAATAAATTGGGGAATAGCCAGAAGCCGCGGATTGGCAAACTGGCGACATAAACGATCAATCTGACCACAGCAATACCCATAAATACACAAATCAACCCCAATAACCCCATCGAAAGGTACCAAACACCTCTTCTCATGTATAAGGGCCATAATGGGAACAAAATCACTGTGAAAACACCAATCAACCCCAAGAACGAGTACACCTTCAACCATGGATTGGGCTTTTCGTACAACCACATGTAATAAGCATCTGATTTTAACTCGGCCTTTTGAATAGGCAATATCGTAGGATGATCCTTGGATGGAGTCAAGTTCTTTTCGCGAATGGCGGCCAATTCCAACTTCTCCACGGGCAAGATCAATTGGTTTTGTATGATAGAGATGAACATCTTCTGGGCATCGGCCTCGTTCTTGATGGGAGGCAAGCCATTTTTGGGGATTTTTTGCTTCTCGTTGTATTCTGGCGACAATAAAGTTCTGATTATTCTCTTATAACGGAAGAAATCCTTCTGTTGGCCATTGAAGAGCCCTTTACGTTGTTTCAAGAGCTTGTGATTGCGGACAAAACTGGCCACATTCAACACAATTGGGCTTTTTTGCTCGGCTACGGGAACTTGTACTTGTTGACTCATTAGAGATGTCGTTATTCTCAGCGAATCTACTGAAGTAACGTCTATTGATATGTTCCAACTATTTGCGACGTGTTATACCGTCGACATTGGAAAGGTGCACGACCATGTTTTGTGGTTGCGGAGCGCTGGGTCTTTTCTTATGAATCACGTGCACAATGTGGTCATGGTGGTGAAAAAATTGGACTATAATTAAATGGAGAATTGATGTCATGACAGATCTCACATTGTCATCAAATAAGGAATAACATACAAAATGCCTCCAGTTCAACAAGTTCAATACGGCCATCAGCCCTCCAACTTTGAAAAGTTCAAAATGGGTGCCATGATGGGTACCACCGTCGGTGTGGTTGTTGGTGTCTTGTTCGGTGGTTTCTCCATCTTACAGAGTGGACCGGGTCCAAACGGTGTTATGAGAACCTTGGGTCAATATATTGCCGGTTCCGCTGCCACCTTCGGGTTGTTCATGTCTATTGGTTCTGTCATCAGATCCGACAGCGAATTGCAACTCCATTCCAGAAATGAGTTCCAAAATTACAGAGCTAGAATGATGGCCATGAAATATGCCAACGAGTTAAAGAAGGTCAGAGAAATATGATTGATGGTTTGAACGAATAAATGTGTAAATAGTGAATATTTGTGTGTAGGGGGTGTAGATACTTGAAATCATTTATTTGGAGATCAGCACATTTTTTGAAAATCACTTTTATAGTCTATTCCAAGACCATTAGATGTTGTGAGTCAGTGTATTAGATAACTTGTTCATTATCTTTCTGAGATTCGTTGGAGATTCGACGTTGGAGATTCGTGAGGTCATTAGCGTGATGTTCAGTGTTCTATAGGACCGCAGTATTTAAGAAAGTTTACATTCTTTTTTTTAATTCTCAATTTTTAATTCTCAACTTTTACAGTATTATTTCTATTTTCTCTTGAATATAATTGAAGGGAAATTTATATCTCCTTAACTTCTACCAAGCCAAGAGAGACAATATGTAAAGAGTTCATTCTTCAAAATTCATCTTTTTCGCACACATATTCTCTAAATATAATATAAACAATTCTTGTTCTTAAAATAACAGTACAATATAAATTGAGTTAATTCTCATTTAAAAAAATTTGATTTCCAAGAACAATTTAATACAAAATTAAATATTAAAAACGAAAATAACGTCACTTTTTACAGATCTAGAGAAATTCTCATCGAAGAATAATATTCATTATCAACCCATATATTAAAATAATTTCCTTCTACTTATTCTAGTAATTTGCAACTTGCAGAATGGTTGCAAAATGCATGTTGAATCATCTCTCACCGCCATTTTAAGTCGTATTCTCAAATCCCCAAAAAGAAACACATATTCCAAAGGACATTCTCCTCCCCCAAATATAAATAATCTCATATATTTAATTTTAATTGCCATAAAGTACTCCACCCACTTGTCCTACTGGGACCCACCTTCGACACGGTATTCACACACAATCATGTGAGAGGAAACGACAAATGATCAATATATCCAACTTTAATGCTCATCAATTGCAACAAACGCCAATTGAATACACCCGGTAGAAATCGGCTTGTGACAATATTCCCCTTCATTTGTTTTCCCGCTTTTTATTGATCTCGAAGCCTCAGATATGTCTCCATTGAACTCCATTACCTTCAACCAAGATTTCACATGTATAGCCATATCCAGCCAGAACAACTATAAGATATTCAATGTGGATCCCTTCGGCGAGTGTTTTGCCAAGGAAGACGACGGTGGTGCTAATTTGGTACAGATGCTTTTCTCGACGTCGCTTATTTCCATTGTGGGGAACGGTACTAAACCCACCAACTCGCTGAGACGGTTGAAGATTCTCAATATTAAGAAGAACACCATTATCTGCGAATTGACGTTTCCCTCGGTGATATTGAACATCAGATTGAACAGGAAGAGATTGGTGGTGATTCTTATCGATCAGATCTACATCTACGATATACTGTGCATCAAATTATTGCATGTATTGGAAACAAACAGCAATACGCTCAAATCAGGGGATTTATCGTGCAATGACGAGTCGATCTTGTGTTTGCCGTATTCGTTGATCAACGATACCACCTCCTTAGGTGGCGATTTGGACGTGGAGGACCTAAAAGACGCAAGAGATGGATCCATCTTGTTGTATGATTGTATTGATTTAAAGCCAATCAGCTTGATCAAGGCCCACAAGACGCCCATCCAAAACCTCAAGTTATCCAACGATGGCTCCTTATTGGCCACCGCATCTGTCAAAGGGACCATTATAAGGATCTTCGACACCAAATCAGGAAAGAGGTTGATCAATCTTAGACGAGGCAATTCGCTCTCCAAAATCAATTGCTTGAGCTTCAATTTGGATAACACCATCATTGGAGTGTCTTCAAATCATGACACTATCCATTTCTTCAAATTGACAGGCGAACGTGACAACGAGTTGGAGCAAGACAATTATCCGAGATCAAGATCGGTTTCCAAGTCATCCACTCTTTCGGAAGACGGCTACATTTCAGACCATTCCATCTCGTCGTTGAACGAAAATCTCGAAAACTTGTTGAATCCCCCAAACCAAAATAACGAAGCTTCTGGCGATACAAGAAGCCAGAGAAAGTACTCTTTGAACAATTTGAAGAAGAACCTCCCTAGTGTGATCAATTATCTCCCTTATAATAATTATATCACCAACATATGGGAGCCACATAGATCGTTTGCGTATCTTAAATTGCCATCCATGAACCACGGATTGACCAATACTACAGCCTCGGTTGAAATCGAGAGTATTATAGGCTTTGACGCCAATAACTCCATAGTGATGATCGGTACTAACGACGGCTGGTTCTACGTTTATCTGTTAAGTGCGGACGGTGGCGAGTGTTTATTACTCAAACAATACTGTTTATTGGAGGCCTAGTCGAATGGATCCAATTGCTAATTAAAAGTCCCCAGGTTACATCGATGTAGCTATAATTGCACCATATGACCGGCCTGTGGTTGGCCCATCGCAACGTCGTACCCCTACCGATAAGAAGAAAAAAAATATATGCACCACTGAAAATTTTCCTGCGGTACATTTATATAAAAGAAAATAGAATCTTATCTTTTGTTACAGAGAGTTTAGGTCTTCATAACACAATTCAATTCATAGATATATAAAATGGCTAAATCTGCTAAGACAAGTAAGGCTGTCAAGGACACCAAACCAGCTAAGAAGGAACAAAAGAAAGTGAAGAAGCAAGAAAAGAAGGAAGAATCCTCCGATTCTGAATCCGACTCCAGCTCTTCATCTGATTCCGACTCTTCTGACTCCGACTCTTCTGATTCTTCTGACGAAGAAGAAGAGAAGAAGGAAGAAAAGAAGGAGGATTCCTCAGACTCAGACTCTGACTCTTCCGATTCCGACTCCTCTTCTGACGAAGAAGAAGAAAAGAAGGAAGAAAAGAAGGAAGATTCCTCAGACTCAGACTCAGACTCTTCCGATTCCGACTCCTCTTCTGACGAAGAAGAAGAAAAGAAGGAAGAAAAGAAGGAAGACTCCTCAGACTCTGACTCTTCTGACTCCGACTCTTCCGACGAAGAAGAAAAGAAGGAAGAAAAGAAGGAAGACTCTTCCGACTCTGACTCTTCTGATTCTTCTGATTCCGACTCCTCAGACTCAGACTCTGAAGAAGAAAAGCCAAAGAGAAAGGCTGAAGAAACCGCTGAAGCTCCAGCTAAGAAACAAAAGACTGAAAGTGAACCTGCTACCTTGTTCGTTGGTAGATTATCTTGGTCCATTGATGATGAATGGTTAAAGAGAGAATTCGAACCAGTTGGTGGTGTTATTGGTGCTAGAGTTATCATGGAAAAGTCCACTGGTAAATCTAGAGGTTACGGTTACGTTGACTTCGAATCTAAGGAATCTGCTGAAAAGGCCTTAGCTGAATACCAAGGTAAAGAAATTGACGGTAGACCAGTCAACTTAGATTTGTCTACTTCTAAGCCACATGCTACTACCAACAGAACTAACGACAGAGCCAAGAACTTCGGTGATGTTCCATCCAACCCTTCTGACACTTTATTCATTGGTAACTTGTCATTCAACGCTACCAGAGACGGTTTATTCAACGCTTTCGCTGAACACGGTTCTGTCATCTCTGTCAGAATCCCAACTCACCCAGACACTGAACAACCAAAGGGTTTCGGTTATGTCCAATTCTCCTCTGTCGACGAAGCCCAATCCGCTCTCACCGCCCTTAACGGTGAATACTTAGAAGGTAGAGCCGTCAGATTAGATTTCTCTTCTCCAAGAGAAATCTCCCCAAGACCAGGTGGTGACAGAGGTGGCCGTGGTGGCTTCGGTGGCCGTGGTGGTTTCGGTGGCCGTGGTGGCTTCGGTGGCCGTGGTGGTTTCGGTGGTAGAGAAAGAGATTCTTCCTCTCCTTTAAGAGCTGCCCCAAAGACTGCTGAATTCAAGGGTACCAAGAGAACATTCGATTAAGCTCATCAAGAGTTTATGTATTTTATTTAGGTTAGTCATTATCTGCACAGTTGATTCATGGTTCTAAAATCGGTTTTTGTATATTAAGAGATTCTCGTTTTATGTTGTGTGATTGTAGGCGTTCATGGTAACGGCTGATATGGTTTAATCCCTCAAAACTCTGTATGCGGTTGTTGTTCTTTGTCATTAGATTGTAGGCAGGGTCCAGACCTCATCGCATTCCGTGCGTCGCTCGGGTCCTAAGTTCCATCGGTAGTGAGAGATTCAGCTGTATTTACTAGTGATTAATTATGTCCAACCCTAAATAATAGAACCGGGTATCAGATCTCAAAAAAAGAAAAAAGAAAAAAAAGCTCCAACTCTGCAATTGACTATGCCACCACCAGACTGCACCAGACATCAGCCCATCTGTCTGCCTCCACTGACCCCGTGTTTTTATCTATGGAGATGAAGTCAGGAGCCTATCAACCTGCCTCCACCCGGTAAAATCAGGCCCGTCGGACAGGAAAAGAACCCGATTTTCTTGACAAGATATAAAGCTGCCATTTATTGTCCCCTCGTCAATTTGGCTAGATATCATCTTCTATCCGACATCCCCCCGTCCCCGTTGTTTGCAACCGTCGTGTGCTGCAGACCAACCGAGAAATACCCCAGCTGCCCAGCATCAGAAGGGCTATCGTGAGAGTAGAACAGTGGAAATAAACCAATATTTTGAATTTTCTGACCGCTAGACATTTCGCGCCAACTTTCATGGTAATATACAAAGGGATATGTTTCATAGAAATGCCACGAATTTCTCGCTATTCGACATTCGGTGAGTTCTTATATTTTTCATTTGATGAGGCTGAACCATCTCATTTGTGGGGAACATAGAGGTTGTGGCCATTGAGGCCGATTTGCACAGACGAACACCATATTAACAGCCAGGATCAAATCACAATACAAGAACCTTATTTTGGTGAGAGGCTCCGAATATGAAGCACCCTCGATATTCTTGCTGGGAACGGTAGTTCTATCAATTCCGGAGGGTATACATGTGAAGAAGATTTCCTTGAGATTGACAGGAGAGTACAAATTGGACTTTTTGGAGATTCTCTGTGGTGCCAAAAACATCACCAATTTGGTGAGGGAGAAATATTTGCTTTTGGATATTTCCTGGGACAATCTTCTTGTGAAAAGCGAGGGTGAAATAGAGTTTGGCAATTATGGTGATTTCATAGAGCCTTTCTTCCCCAAGTCCCATGCCCAAACCAACGTCAATTCCGGAAAGAACTCATCAACCAGTATATCATCTATAGTTAAGGATCTAGAAATTTCTGCAAACACTTCCGAATCTACTTCGCTTAGTGGCCGCCAGAAGCCACCCATGCAAAGGTCGCAAAGCGTTCCGCACATCGGACTATTCAAGTCTTCTGCCTCTGGAAAAAGTGTAGTGAAATTACAATCTGCTGGGTGTAATGGAACCCCGTTTGCTGATCTCACACCATCGGATGCCACCATGTTTTATCTTCCGAAGGGAAACTATGAACTCCCGTACGAATGCACTTTGCCAGGTAATTTGCCAGAATCGGTGGAGGGTTTGCAAGTGGCTTCAATATTATATAAATTTGAAGCTACGGTCGAAAGAGGTCGTTTCGACAAAAGATTCAACACCTATAAACATCTAAGAATCCAGAGAACTCTTGCAAGCGACCATATTGGTTTAGCCGAGTCGGTGAATATCGCCAATTGCTGGCCTAACAAGCTTATATATGATGTGACTTTGCCCACAAAGGCAATACCAATCGGATCTACTGTGTCAGCCAATGTGGTGATTATCCCGTTAGTCAAAGGTCTCACTTTAAATGCTATTTCTGCCAATCTAGACCAATCTTATTCACTAAAGGGTCTAGATGGAATAACGAGGGAAGACAGAATGAAGATACATCACTTGAAAACTTTTATGGGTGACCCATCAGAGTTGGGCTTAGACAAGTGGGTGTTCGATGTCCAAGTTACCATTCCTTCCGATCTAAAGACCGTCAGCCAAGATTGTGACTTGAAAAATGAAATTCTAAGAATAAGACACAAGTTAAATATTTCATTTCAGATCAAAAATCAAGACGGCCACGTAAGTGAACTAAGAACTAGTTTACCAATCACTTTGTATGTTTCTCCCAATGTGCTGATCCATGGAAGGAAAATAGATATCGATCATTCTGGTAAATTCCACATTTTCCCCAATGAAACTGAAAAGTTGTTTTCAGTTAGAGACGAGTCTGGTGTTGATGGCGATGGTCATGAGATTCATGCCAACCCCTCGTCTTCGGATTTGATGAATTTCGATTTGATACCTCCTCCATTATATGAACAACATAAATATGATAGATTGTTTGATGCATTGAACCCTAGCAACAATCATACACCCGTATCGTATTTCAGCAGCGATAGGTCACCATCTCCTTGTCGTTCCTTGAATACAAGATTCGATTCGAGCATTACAGCTCTTGACTCACCATCCCAGACTATAGACACGCTATTGACGGATTCTCCTCTTGTGGCTCCAACCTTAGATGTTGTAACGCAGTTCATTCAAGCTTCATCAAAAAATAGTTCTTCTCCACGTCTTGATGTTGTGGCATTATCTAGGGTACCGTCATATGGAGTTGCTGTGGAAGATTTGACCAATGAGGATTTTGATCTTGCACCATCTTACGAGCGAAGTGATGAAGAAAAAAACACAGACGCTGAATCTGTATCAAACTCATCTAAGGAAAAATCTGATAGCTCTAGTGATCATATAACAATCGATGCAAGACACCATGGTTTGAAGGACATGTTCAAGACGATAAAGAAGAAGTAGTGGATAATGATATAATTGCATAGCTTATTCCGTTTTTGTTCTGCTGGACCAAAAGATGTTGAGTTTCAATTCTGGCATTTATGATAAATTGAAGTTATGATATTTTATGGCGACTTTATTTATAGATCATTGTAGTATAGCGAACTTCAGTCATGCAACTTATTTCATTTTCCAGCCCAATCTGAAGAATTAGCTTCATTCAAATCTAGAGGGACATGTTTCTTGTTTTACAGATATGATTCGGTGTTAGGAGCAGAATAGAATCTCGGATGCTGCATGAATATGTATACTCTTCTATCAGAACATGTTCCAGTTTGCAGCCACTCGATTATGCTACAGAATATATATAAGTATTCTATATCTTAGAATCGTAAAAAACTTTCTTCTTCTCTTTTGTATATAACCGCCTATCAGCAATGACACCAATTACTTTGAGAGAATCGCTTCTACAAAATGTCCACTTTCCCAGATATGAGCCAAATAGAGTACATTTCAATCTCCCTGAAGAAGATTCTACATACACAGACCAAATAATACATACTGAGAATAACGAAGCCGACAACCAGGATCTTCTTGTTTCAAGCAAATTCAATATGGGACTTGGCGCCAACGGATTATATGCTTATATATCGACAACAAAAGCCTACAATTATGAGGAGAAAACCCCCTTTCAGGCAATATCAGAAAGATCGTTTGATCCAGATAAAGATTTGACATCTTCAGAGAAGAGAGAATATTACAGTCATTTGGGCTGTTCCAAGAAAATCTTCGGTCTCGACTTCAGTCTTGAAGATTGGAACCTCAGGAAACAAAGGCGCGAGACTCTCACAGATGACACCATAATACGAAAAGGTGTATCCAAGAAACGTTTCGGAAGATTCGAGGCTAAGAAGTCTTGTTTACAGTTGGATGGCCTTCTAGTCCATGCTCATTTGGAAAACTGGATTCGTGATTCAACTGACGATGAAGTACAAAAATTGTTAAGAAATGAAGGACAATTAGATGTGAGTTTGTACTTCAATCAACTCCAAAAGATATTCAGAGGGAAGGGATACTCCGAAATTCTACAATCTGTTTCGGATATTTTGAAGACTCACATCATCGACCATGCCCCTCTAACCTTCATACCTCAGGGAATCAATATCCTTTTGATCGACGAATACTGCCCGGTAGCTGACCAATGTGACATAGAGTTGTTTAATATTCATCGTAATCTTTAAATAAATTCGGAGTACATATGTCCCAATTGAACTAATAAGAAAAAGCTATCCTTCGCCTGTAGATATCGATATTCTACACTTTCCAAAATCATATTATATAATACAAATAAACTCTCCCATGTGCTAAATAATTTTACTTGTCAGCATAATTACCATAAACATCAACGTTGTGGATTTCATTGAAATCATCCAAAATCAAAAAATAGTCGTCCTTAATATCTCTGACATAGATCTCAGTATCAAGTTGATAGTCATCGAAATAGGCCCTGGATAATTGTTCAATTCGGCTCTTCAAGAATGCATAAGAAAAAATCACATTAGGAATAAAGGTTGGATTTTGAATGTACAAGTCTATATCAGTAATTCTGTGGGCCAAAGATTGGTTAATAGAACGATATTCACGAATAATCAAATCGTAGGGAATCTGCGCTCTGATATCCAAACGTAAATGATCTAGATCCAACAAATTGAGACGTTCCAAGAGCTTGATGAGGGGGTCAAGAACGATCCTCATTTCCGAGCCATCCTGCTCATCAAATGGATTCATTTCAGCCAAAGTTTTTTCTAGGGTAGCAATTAATTGGACAACCAAGGCATCAATCTGAGAGATTGTTTGCTCGTTGTTTTCGTTCTTTATTAATTTGTCTAATTGGAACGAGACGATTTTCAAAAGACACACACTGAATTTCATGGCATAGATCGACCTCATAGCATAAATACTGTCTTTGAATACCTTGAGCTCGACCAAATCAAACGGAATCAACTCCATAGTGCATCCATTTAATATTCTGTGCTCCAAATATTGGTTATAGGTCGGACATTTCACGATCAAGTCCTGGTGTTGGAAATTCTGCATCTGAACAAACTCCTGGTAGGATAATTTACTGAGAAAGGTCAATGAGTTTATTTTGGTTAAATGGTACTTTATTTCCAGTATCACCGATTCCAACCGTTCGTTGAATTTGGGAAAAGAACCTTCCTCCAAAAGATGCAATTGAAGAAGTGTGGTGACGTTCTCAAAGATCAAGCAACGACAATCCCTGAAAACCATATCCACGTTGAAGATGGTGATCACCTCATGGTTCGTGGAGTTCAAGGATTCCGTGATGTCCAGCAATAGACCGGCCTGTTTCTCGAAGAACGGGTTACTATTATTGAAGGTTTGGAGGATGAACTCCTTCATGTAGAAGATGTCTGTGGATTTCTCCACCTTTAGCTCCTTGATATTAATGATCTTGATCAATCTGTTCAAGTTAATCACCAATTCCTGGACCTCTGTCGATCTGTAATATAGCAAAGGGTCTCTTTGGAAGTATTCTAGATATGTGTCGCAGAGCGAGTTCAACCGTATGGCGAACGATTTGTACAACCGGAACACCGTCTTAAACGATTGCAAGAGCTGACCTTTGCCACCGTCCATGCTCATCTTACCCATAGAGCCATTCATATTGACAGGTCTCAATGACTATTCACTGTTTTGTCTCCTTGGATGTGTGCTCCTTCTATAGCCGTTTATTGCAGATTTGGACACCGAGGTTGTTCGCTTAGCATCTCCGCTTATCACCTTCAAGTCACCATTTCTAATTCAATTCTACGAGAACTAAGCATTTCCATCACATAAAAATCCTATACAAATATTAACATACCATCTGTAATTTGGTAGATGGCTGCGACAAGAAAATCCTGTCTCAAACAAATAAATACAACCGAGAAACATAATCTCGCGTTTAACCAGGGCCTATATACATACAAGAGCCGCAGGGCCCCTTATCCTGAGTGGGATATCATAAAATGACCCAATCTCTTCCGTCTAATTTCTTTCGTCCACCCTCTAACCTCATACATCATAGTCTCCCGTTTTCAAGTAATACGCTTTCAAACACCACTTCTTCAACCTCCCCAGTTTCCTTACAAGCCACCGGAACCCGAACCGTGAGTCCAAGCGCAATGTCAATCCCACAATCGTATCCCAAATCATAATATTTCTGGCTCACGTTCGTCACCAAACGCTTCATGTGGACGTCGTTCATGTGGATACCCGCGTGAATACAGGGGTTGCTCAACACCAAATCTTGGTCAATCTGGCACATTTTCACCAAATCATGAGTCTCCGTGAACAGATATATGATAGAGTCTATAGGGAAAAAAGCGTCCATGGGGACCGAATCGTTCTTCAAGTCGAATTTTCCGATCATATCCACCAAACTTGCACATTGGAGTAATGCGCTGATTTTGGGCTTATTTGGCTCCACATTAAAAGGATTCATCTCCTCGAGAGTTGTTTTGCAGAAATTCACCATGGCGTCTATTTCAGACTCCATGTAGGCCAATTTGTCGGGCTCGTCGTGGTTCTTGTTGAACGTCTTGAGATAATATTGACAATGTATCATGAAACAAGTCACCTTCTTTAGAAGAGCAATGGAATGAACAAAGATGTCTGTCACCACAAGTGTTCTATCTGTTTCTTTGATGATATAATCTACCAGCAAGGCCTTTCCGTTGAAAAAACGCCAATCCTGGTAATTACTATACGTCTTGAATTGGCTAAATAAAACAGGGTCCTTCTCTTCCAATTCCTTGTATTCCCTCAACGACGGACGGTTGACCAAACTGAGCACATCGAGTTTGAACACGTACAAATTGATGTCAAGCGTGCTGCTATGAAGCGAATAGGCCAAACAATGGCACTCGAAGGCACCCATGGCACTCCAATCGACGGAATTCAATTGACTCACCTGTTTGGTGAACAAATTGTACACCCGCACCGAGGCCTCCTCGATGCCGTACAACACGTAATTCTCCTCCTTGATGGCAATCAAATGGTTGTTGATTTCGCGGATGATGTTGGTGGTGTTGGTGGCAATGGTGCAACTGAACTTGAATAAATGGGACAATGTGATGCTCATGGTCTCGTTATCGGCATCCATCGTGAATTTGGCCGAGCTCTTCTTCACGATGGTCAAAAGCTTCGACAACAACATGGCCGTGTCCTTGACCTGGTCAATATTATGGTACAACAAATGGTCGTCCTTGAAGATCTCGAGATACGTCTCCATCACCTGGTTCAAGTCGATGATGTAGAGCGTCATTTGCTTGTAGACCAACACAAGTTGGTATTTCAATTTGCCACTCAGCATGATGATGGTAGATGGACAGCCAGATAACTACAATGTCATGTGTTTCAGTAGCTACTTAGCGCTTCCAACTGTTGTGTGTGGCAACTTGGTTCGACTGTTCTTATATAATCCGTTTCTCAGCCCTTCCATGCTGGTTAGGTGTGTGGGAGTGATTAGCGATTTCGGTTTGCAGCCGCTGTCGGGCGAGCAGAGATAGAATTTGCGCATCCATGGTTATGAGAATTGAGATGACACAGGACAACTTGAGAATCCACAAGCAGAAGGTGACGGCGTCCCAATTCGAGGTTGTATTTCGTGTGTAGCTGGTGGTTGTAGCGTAGTTGTACACCCATCGTCCCTTAGTCGGCAAAGAACACCCTTGTCATTTAGCAGCATAATTCTACATTCTCCATTAATTCTTATTTTTGGCCTCCACATGCCTCACATATCGTCGTAAACCGTGCAACAATCCAGGTCCAAGGTAACTGCAGTAATATGGTTCGTTGATTGGTGGCTCAGACCGCCATTTCATCGGAGTAGGGCGATGTTCGACCTCTTCTCACTCCATATCACCACATTATTCTCTGTTATAGCTCGATCACCCCATCCAGAACGCCCTAAAGGTGCAGTTTTCGTGTATTGATGGAATATGGATCTCCTCACTAATTGCTCGAGTTGCCCGAAATCAGAAACATCAGCTTTATTATTCATGTTCCTCATTTGGTAATTGTTCCTCAGACACTCCAGCCGTGGAATATGCTGCACGGTGATCGGTGGAGAATAGAATAGTTGAGATTTTCCCACAAAGCTTTCCCCTACTTATTTCAATAAATATCATTCGATATGTAAATATATATATATATATATATATCTCATTGATAAATACCATTGAAACGATAATTACCGTTTTATTGACTCATTATACATCTAATCTTGGCAAGCACACAAATTTATTTGTCGATATTTCTTTGATAGTTCAAGACATAATATCAATAGCAATATTTCACCCTTGATAATTCAAGACGGAATATCGATTTGACATTTCACCTCTCGTATATTAAATGGAGCAGCGTCTCTAATATAGAGACAATCACGTGCCAATCCAATCTTCAACTCATTGCTCGAAACCACACTTCTCGCTTCATGTACCAAGACCAAGGAAGACACCGGAGATAGGAGACTCGCCACCATAGCTGTCCTTTAATAGAGAGATTTACAAGTTGTGTGTACCCATAACGTATATCCACTGTTTTCTAGTAGATTGTATATAGAACTTCGGCACAAATTATAGATATAGACGTGTATAGCGATGATGAGCTTTTTGAAATGGGGATTTAGATCCAATGTGAGAGTCATTCAAAACGAAAAAGACTCCGTAGAACTCTCTCCAAAGAAGAAGTTCTCCGACTTTATCAAGGAGTTGCCCTCGATCAGCCAAGGGTCCTTCTGGTTGGACCCCAGATTGTTTAACGGGACATTACAGACGATGAAATACGCCAATTCCAACCAACCAAATAAACACAAGGTTTATTATGGTCGTGAGCTCTTCACTTACGAAGATGGCGGGATTTGTTCCGCTGATTTCGTCATCCCCCCGGAATCGGACGAAGAGTTCAAGAAGAACTACCAGGATAACCAACCGGAAGATTGGCCCAAATTGCACCCAAGAACAAGATTCTTGTCCAAGGCCGAATTGGCTGTGTTGAACGAGCCAAGCGAAGACACCAGACCGATCTGTGTGGTTTTCCATGGCTTGGCTGGTGGTTCCCACGAAGTTGTCGTCAGAGCTTTGGCTGAAAAATTATACGGAAAGGGCTGGGCTGTCGTAGTATTGAACAACAGAGGATGCGGTAGAACCAAGATCACTACCCCCAAGTTGTTCAGTGCCTTATCAACCGACGATCTCAAGGAATTTGTGTACGACTTGAAAGAAAGATTTCCAAACCGGAAATTGTTTGCTGTTGGGTTATCGTTCGGTGCTGCCTTGTTGGCCAATTATTTGGGTAAAGAGTCAGATCACAAGATCTCTGGTGCTGCCTGTGTCTGTTGTCCTTGGGATTTGACCGATTCGGGATACCATCTTGAATCTTCCTGGACCGGAGCTTATTTGTTCAGTCCTGCTATCTCATCCTTCATGTGCAAGTTGATCAAGAATAGCAAGAAAGAGTTGGAATCTGTCGATTATATGGATTTCTCCAAATTGAAGGAGATCAAGAAGATCTATCAATTTGATAGATATTTCACCGCACCCAGTGTTGGCTTGAGAACTCCGTTCGAGTACTATCGTGCCGCATCCCCAGTCAACACTGTCATGGAAATCACGACTCCATTATTGATGTTGAACTCCAAGGATGACCCAACTGTAGGTGTTAATTTACCATGGATGGAGGTTGAAAAGAACCCATATTTGGCTTTAATCGAGACCGACTTGGGTGGCCATTTGGGTTTCTTCAAGCCTAACGGCGAGAGTTGGGCCATTGAATTGGTCGAGGAGTATTTGAGTGGCTTACAAGAGACTCTCAATTAGAAACTTAATATTTTAATATCATATGTATGTACATTTGACTCTTTTTATGTGTAATGATCAATCCTCTTGATTCTCGTCTAACTTCTGACTGGCCACAAACTTTCTATCAGCCGGATCCCTTCTGACCCTATTATACAAGGTATTTTCGTCATTCACGATGAAATCGAAAATCACCCCGACCCAACTCTCGTATTTTGGCAAAGGTTCGTAGAATTCGTTTGCAATCTTGGTAATTGCAGGCAATTTTGTCCAGGCAACAAAAGGGAAGTCGTGATGTTCGTTGTGTAAACCGACATTCCAGGTCAATATGTTCAAGATTCCGTAGTAGGAATACGTTTCTGCTGGAGGAGTGTCTGTCTTTTGTTGTTGGGTGGAGGTTGATGGTTTGGAGTTCAACACGTAATGTTCCGCGATGAAATGACCAGCACAAGGATGCAACGAGCCGGCCAAGAAGGAGGATAAGATGAAATACAACAAAGAGTTGATCCCCCAATATCTCACCATCAAGAAATCTACACAGATCTGCACCACCACGTTCAAGAGATGGATATGGGTCATTTCGATGGTGTGCACGAACATCGGTCTCAAGGCGTAGAACAAGATCTGGAAGGTGGCGAAAAAGGACTTCCCCAACACACTGGATAAGAAGATGGCCTCGAAACGTGTAGGCAAATCGGCGTCGAACTTGTCGTCTCCCAAGAATTTGTGGTGCAATTGATGATATGGCTGGAACGAGGCGCTGTAGGGGATTCCGATGGGAAGGTTGTTGTAGATAGCAAACACCTTATTATGCAACGGTTTCTTGAATAACAAGTTATGAGAGGCCTCATGAATGGCCAAGAAACAGTTCTGATTGGCAGTAGCCCCGATCACATAGGCCAAGATCCAATACTTCCAGCTCCAAAACGAGTCGTTACGCAAATAATAGGCGAGTGCGAATTGCACCGAGACAACACCCATCACGATGTACTTCGTGAGCGGCTCATGACCACACAATTTCGTGATCTCGGGGTGTTTTTTGAGAATCTCCTTTCTTCTCAACACATGGGGCTCCTTATTGTTGGTCCAATAGAAGTCCTGAGATTTGGCCAAATTGGACGAAATGGGCGGGGTTTCCACATCCACCGACGTTTGCGATTGTCTATGCGTGATTTTCGTCATTTCTGAGCTGGGCGTCCTCCATACAAATTAGTTGTGGAACCATTTTGTGATATAAACCACACGGTGAGATGGTGGTAGTGTGTGGCACTGGGTGTGCGATGGTTAAGAGCACCACTTCCTTGGTTACGAGCACCTCCACGCCCACTTCCGGTTCTCCACCCCATCCCCACCCACGAAAAAATGCAAAAGCTAAAACCGCCATTATCACCCATTCCATAAAGGGGAAGCGTTCAGCAATTGTGCTTGTATATAAAGAAAGACCGCGAGACCATGTTGAGAGTCGGGTCGATAAATAGCAATTTATTGACGAAATTATCGGTTAATAGTGTCAAATATTACACCACCATGTCGAATAATAACACCATTTCCACCGAGACTCCCGATGTGTTGTTCAGAAGCGAAAATTTGGCCAGAATCGTGTCCTTGAACAGACCCAAGAAGTTGAATTCGTTGAACACCTCCATGATCGACAAAATCACCCCCAGATTGTTGGAATACTCGAAATCCGCCTCCAATTCGTTGGTGATCTTGGATTCAACCATCCCGAAGGCCTTATGTGCTGGTGGAGATGTTGCCAGTTGTGCCAATTACATCACGGGCGGCGAATCCGCCAAGAGTGTCGAGTTCTTCCAGAAGGAATATTCCTTGAATTACTTGATCTCCACCTATTCCAAGCCGTACGTCAGTTATATGAACGGGATCACCATGGGTGGTGGTGTTGGCTTATCCATCCATGCTCCCTTCCGTGTTGCTACTGAAACTACCAGATTCGCCATGCCCGAGATGGACATCGGCTTCTTCCCGGATGTGGGTGCCACCTTCTATTTGTCGAGATTAGAGGGCAAATTGGGCTATTATTTCGCCTTGACCGGCGAAATCATCAACGGGAGGGACAATTTGGCCCTCGGTACCGCTACTCATTACGTTCCATCCGCCAAATTGGACGAATTGACAAACAGATTGTCCAATTTGACTCCGAACGAGGACGTCAAGGAATTCTATGCCATCGTCAACCAGGCCATTGAAGAGTTCTCCGACCCATTACCTTCCGATTACAAATTCTCCTTGACCAACCAACAAAGAGATTTGATCGAAAAGGCGTTCAGCGAAAAGACCATTGACGATGTCTTCACCTATTTGCAAAACGATGGAACCGAATTCGCCTTGAAAACCCTCGAAAAACTCTCAAAGAAGTCCCCATTGTCCGTCAAGGTTGCCTTTGAAATGTTGAACAGACATGCCAACACCAACATCTACGAGGTGTTCAAGAACGAGTTGATTGCCGCCGAAAACTTCATGTCATTGGAATCCGACTTCGTTGAAGGTGTCACCACTAAGTTGATCACCAAGACCAACACACCAAGCTGGAAACACTCCAGTGTGTCGCAAGTCGAAGACTCGTTGGTATTGCAATTGTTGAGCAAAAAGCAAGACTCCATCTTGGCCGAGCCATCTATTGACAGATTCTTTGACATTACATACTCCAGCTACCCTTACCAAATGGGTTTGCCTACGGAAAGAGACATCAGAGACTATATCACCGGTGAAGACGGCTCCAATAGAAAGTATTTACCAACCAAGCAAGAGGTGTTGAACAGATTCATCAACAAGACCAAAAACAAGGTTGGTGTCAGATGGAAGGTCAACAATGTCTTGGAGAGAAAGACCAAACCCTCCGAATACGATGCTGAATATGTTGAATGGGTTGATTAGATTGAGATGATAGATAGCCTTACCAGCTAGGGAATAGAAGAATGCCAACGGAATGGTTGGATGTATATATGATTAATGAAATTTTTAACAGTCTCGTTAATGTTTGTAGGTTCTAGGAGAATGGGTGGAACGGGGTCATTTGAGTCTTACAGACAATTACAGTTCCCCACACCTCAATTACTTTGTAGGAACCTCGCTTACTAAAAAGGGTGGATAGATAGACGTCATTCTCATGGTGAGCCTCCACACGAGCCGCCTCCACATGTAATGGCTGCAACATCGGTCCGGGATGATTCTAGGGACCAGGGGAGATGTGCAATGTCTGGGTATTGTAGAATAAAATGAAGTTCCCCTATTCAAATTAAGAGTGTGTGAAATAAAGAAAATACAAAAATTGACGTTTCCTGTTTAACATTTTTTTGGCTCTTCAGGAATAGATTACGAACCCCAACGCCTCAGAGAGTCCCAAAACACACAACTCACACGTTATTTCAGTTTTTCAGAGAATTATGAGTTTATGATAATTCGACATATTTGCAAATTGTTACTAAACTACTCTGTTTACATCACTTCTCACCACCACTTGACACCACCATATCAAACCCCACATTCAACCCACAACCCACAATCCACATCCAGCCCACAACTCATAACCCCCAATTAACCCTAAACTCCCCTATAAAACAATCTACCTTTAAACCTTCCTTCCCTCCAAAATAATACTCCTCATTTATTCCACAACTCCCTCTCTTCTTCTTAATTATGGAGTGCACAAACCGTTTCCTTTTCGCCATTACAAAATCAACTCAAGAGCTATGGGCCATAAATCAGTATGGAGATCTAAACGGAACCAATTATCCTCGAGGAAACCACAAGTAGAATGTATTGTGCTCATGTCATCGCGCCCTCCCCGGCCATTCATCCCCCATCCTCGGGTTCAATGGTGTATAAAGACGATTGTATGTATTGTTTCGATACTCCCGAGTCTGACATCGGTCTAGATATCTGTTTGAGCTGTTTCCAAGCGTTTTCTCGTGGCCAATTGAACCATACCGCCGAGCATTCGAAAGTTTCCAATCATCAATTGTATTTGAATTTGAAAAAAACCCCGAAACCAAAGCAAGAATTGGAAGAAAATGCTGATGAAGTGTTCAAAAAGCCCAAATTGGAGGTCAGAGAGCTCAGTGAAGAGGAATTGTTCGACATTGAATCGAAATTGTATTGTATGGCATGTGATATATTATATGATGACAGTCCCGAGTCGGTCAAATCGGTCATAGATGGTATAATGAGGGCAAATTCTTCCTCTAGAAAGGAGGAGATTAAGACTTGGGAGCAAGAAATCTTGCCCTGTGAACATTCTTTATATATCGAACAATTCAATAATGATACAGTGGATTTGACCAAATGTGGCGCTTGTGAATTGGACTCCAATCTCTGGATCTGTATACATTGTGGTGTGTTGGGATGTGGACGTGAACAATTCGGAGGAATCAGAGGTAATTCGCATGCTTTGGCACACTTCGAATTGACTGGTCATCCTGTCGCTGTGAAACTTGGCTCTTTGTCTCAAGATTCTGCCGATTGCTACTGCTATCACTGTAATGATGAGGTAAGAGTTCCAGGTTTAGATGGGTTCTTGAGCAAATATGGCATCAATATCTCGAGTCACGTCAAGACAGAGAAAAACCTCATTGAGTTGCAATTGGACCAAAACATGAATTGGGAATTCAAGCTTGACGGTGAAAACGGTGAAAAATTAAGACCGATATTTGGTAGAGAGTTGACCGGGTTCAAGAACTTGGGTAATTCCTGCTATTTGAATTCGGCGGTCCAAGTGCTCTTTCAAATGAAATCATACATTGAAAAATTCAGTGATGACAGATATGCTGTGTTTGACAAATCCAAGGACCCTTCCAAGGATTTGAAGTCTCAGATGATCAAAATCGCTGACGGTCTTTTATCTGGAAGATATTCGAAGCCAAGTGGAGAAGATAATTATCAAAGAGGACTCAAACCTTCTAGCTTTAAGACTTTGATTGGTGGGAACCATGAAGAGTTTTCGACAATGAGACAACAGGATGCATACGAATTCTGGATGTATTTGGTAGATAAGTTGGATCTGTTATTCAATTCTGAGGGAGATGTCCTTGGAAATCCTAATACAATCTTCAAGTTTCTTGTGGAAAACAAGTTGAAGTGCACAAATTGTGGCGGAGTCAAGTTATCTAGTGAATTGGTCGATAATGTTTCCGTTCCCATTGAAGACAAATTAATTAGAGTTGATGAGGATGGAAAGAAGATCTATGAACCGGTTGAATTGTATGATAGTTTCGTTAACTTTACAAATGACGAGTTGATTGAATTAAAGTGTCCAAAGTGTGAAAGTAACTCATTCATGAAGTCTATGAGGTTCAAGTCATTCCCAGAAGTGTTGACGGTGAACGTGAAGAGAATCAAACTAGAAAATTGGGTTCCAATTAAGGTTGATGTTCCCATTCAGATGCCATTTACTATTGACTTGAACCAATTCGAATCACATGGCTTGGTTGACAACGAAATCTTATTACCTGAATATGAGGAACAGACCGACACCCCCCAATTCGAGCCAAATCAAGGCGCCTATGAGTCGTTATTAGCAATGGGATTCCCAGATAATCGTATTCTCAAGGGATTATACGCTGGAAATAATTCGCTTGATGATGCCATGAATTGGCTTTTCGCCCACATGGAAGATGCTGATATAGATGAACCATTTGTTGTTCCACAAGAAAAGAATGGCCACGGTTCTCAAGACGTCAAGGAGGAAGACATCGACAACTTGATTAGCATGGGATTTAGTTTCAATTTGGCTAAAAAGGCGTTAATATTGAATAATAACGATATAAACGCGTCTGTTGAATGGTTATTTTCCAATCCTGATGATGATGGAATAATCCCTGAACAACCTCAAGAGATTAACAAGAACGAGGTCAATGATAAGATCGCAGAATACTTGCTCAAGGGAGATGGAAGTTCCGCAGATTACAGACTAAAGGCTGTTATTTGCCACAAGGGCTCGTCTCCACACACCGGACATTATGTTGTGTTCATCAATAAAAAGATCAACGGTGAATACAAATGGGTTCTATTCAATGATGAGAAGGTTGTGGTTTGTGACGAGTCCAATTTGAAAGATATGGAGAACACGGGATATCTATATTTCTTCACCAGAAGGGGATCTTCCGAGGATTATTGAATTTAGAATTCGTTCTAGAAATTGCATGATAGGGTGAGAAAAGAATGAGCATATGAAGATAAAATGCTGAGTGGTGTCGCTAGCTGAAAAAAAAAAGGCGAAGTCTGAGATGTGTTTCAGACTTCGCGCAAACGAAATACATTACGAATACAACAAAAACAAACAAAATAGAACTATTGAAGAAGAACATAACAAATTAATATAACTACACATCCACCGACAAATTGGTTGGTTGCAATGGGTTCCATGTCAGACTTGTGTGTGTCACTACCGTGAGTGATAGCTGGTTGCATAGTTATAAGAGGGAACCACCACTATTAGAGACCAACCAAAGAGCCAGAAGCGAGAAAGAATGAATTACATCAATTATGGAAATGTAAGTTTGACGTACGGAGGCTGACGGTTTTGGTGCAATTACTAATGGTGCCAGGTTGAGGAGCAACAACAGTTGTCGTCAATGGATTCCAATTCCTCTATGATTGGAACATCCAACACTGCGAATTCCACGGATTATCTTTCTGGGGGAAATAACACGTTCTTGACCAATTTCGGAACAAGCATGGCCAATGGGTCGATGACGAGCGCCATGGGCGGAGGCCCGTCGATTGGTGGCACCCCGATGAGCTCCAATGGCTCTGGTCCATCGCAACCCTCCACCAAGTTGTGGAACCCCACCAAGCCCTCGTTCAACAGTAACATCTCTAATGTGCCCTCCTTCAAGACGAACAACATGTTGGACGATTACCACGCGCATTCCTTCAACAACGCCAATAACAATGCCAATAACAACACTAATACTAACTATTCTATGGATAATTTGAATTATCGGTTCCAGGAAATGGACACCAATGTTAATGTTAATGCTCCCACGGTCAATATGTCGTCTTTTGTTCCACAACAACAGAACAACTATTTGATGAAGAACAATTCGAACGCGAATTCCAACCAATTGGCCTACAAGGAGGATCAGGACATAAGAATCGAGTTGAAGTTTAAGGAGACGAAGATCCATGCCTTGGAAAACGAATTGAGCCAATTGAAGTCAATTGTCGACTCGAGAAATAACGTCTCCCAACCCTCGGACTTCAAGGTGCCTGCTAATTATGAGATCCTCTTCAAGAGCTTGTCCAGTACTTTGAATTCGAAGGAAGAGGAGTTGAAAGAGACAAAATTGAGATTGGAGGCATTATTGACGGCCATAACCTTGAACCCCTCCAATACCATCACGGAGAATGGTAGATACGACGAAATGGAGATCTCGCACAAGATCATCCTCAAATTGAAGTTGTTGCAAGAGGAGAACGAGAGCTTATTGAATCTCTTGAGTTTCGGAAAAAGTAAGGAAAAGGATATCGAGATAGGGTTATTGAAGTCCGAGTTATCGGAGAGAATGAAAGAAGTTGCAAGGTTATCGAAATTGGTTGAAGATTTGAGTGGAAGGAATCATTGATAATTGGTTATTATCTATTCCTTGGTGTCAGGGTTTATAATTATGTATTGCTATCGATGAATTGCATATAATATTTTACGTACACTTTGTCTCTTAATATTTTATTGAAACCCCTAAGTTTAATGTAAACAATAAATGTAGAACATCGGACTAAATACGAATTGAATAGCAAGAATTGCACTTATTAGATCTTCTTGGCACTATTACTTCTTCTGGTGAGAACAGCGTCACTAAGCAACTTCAACACATCTTCAGTGTCTTCCCATCCAATACAAGCATCGGTGATGGAGACACCATATTGCAACTTTTCTCTTCCTCCTTCTGGTGGAACGTCTTGTCTACCTTCTTTGATGTTGGACTCGATCATCAACCCACAGATGGAGTAATCGCCTTCGATGAGTTGGTCAGCGACCACCTTAGCGACCTTTGGTTGGTTTCTGTGGTCCTTGTTGGAGTTACCATGGGAACAATCAACCATGATTCTTGGGGTGCTTGGGGAGCCAGCTTCTTCGATCACCTTGGCCTTGACTAATTGGGCCTTGGCTTCCTGAACGGATTCCTTGTCGTAATTGGTACCCTTCTTACCACCTCTCAAGATGACGAAAGTGTCCTTGTTACCCTCGGTACCAACAATGGCCACAATACCTGGCTTCGTGACCGAAAGGAAGTGATGTGGATGGGAGGCAGCTCTCATGGCGTCAATGGCGACACTCAACGAACCATCGGTACCGTTTTTGAACCCGACTGGGAATGACAAACCGGATGCCAATTCACGATGTAATTGGGATTCGGTGGTTCTGGCACCAATGGCACCAAGAGAGAACAAATCGGCCAAGAATTGGGGTGAGATGGTGTCCAACATTTCACCGGCAATTGGCAACAATTCGGTCAATTTGCAGAACAACTCTCTGGAGATTCTCAACCCCTTGTTGATTTGGAACGACCCGTCGATATCTGGGTCGTTGATCAAACCCTTCCAGCCCACGGTGGTTCTTGGCTTCTCCAAATAGGCCCTCATGACGATGTGTAATTGGTCCTTGTAGAGTTGGGATAACTTGTGTAATTGGTTGGCATAGACCAAAGCGGCTTCTGGATCGTGGATGGAACATGGCCCGATCACAATCAACAATCTGTCGTCCTTACCGTTCAAGATATCACAGGCCTGTTCTCTGCCGTTCACGATGATTTCCTGGGACTTCTTCGACAAGGGAAGTTGGTGTTGTAACAAATCTGGAGGGGTCAACGGGTCGTAACCGCGAACTATGGGGTTAGTAATTGTCCTGTGACGGCTGATATCGACTGTTGTGTTGTATATGATCAATTTATGGCAGCATCTGAGATAATCCACATGTGTGTCCTCGCCCCGACCACAACACCTCACAAATACTCACTTCTCCAGTCTTCTAATCTCGAACGATCTCCAACGTGCTCGTTGCTGATAAACATCTTCGGCGTACTGATACTCTGATAGTTAGTGGTTATTCTTCCCTCGATAAGTTTAACTTAATTTAAATTATCGACGCTCACAAAGTGAAAATTGTGATTGTGCGGCTCACGCCATGTGTCATAATGGACAGAGGGGTGGCAGTGGGGGTCTGATGGCTAATTAGAGTTGGTGGCTGTAATCTACAACCACCATCGCACCACCCATCTACTGGCGGCCCATCTGTCAAATGTGACAGCTCGTCGCGAACCGCACTCTCCACCCATTTCTCCACCTATGGCAACATCCATCGTATACTCACTGGCATAATTTTCTCTGGGTAAGCTTTTAGCCGATGATTGGAATAAATGTGGAACTAGGACTATACGCGCGATATAGTGGATATGTACAGGTGCAAACTCACAATACAATCCGAAGGCTGTGACGACCCGTCAATACAAAATATGTGAAGAAATGCCTTTGACTTAAATATCCCGTTGTCTGGCTCTATGACTGATTCGTTCGGCCCTCTTATTGGCCCCCTGCCGATGTTGTGTGCATGCACCACACACTCAAGGTCCGAGTGCCGCGTGGGCTCGCAGTCTAAAGAGTCATATCTTGGAGCAACTCTAAGAGATATGGCTTACAATGGGAGATAACCAGAAATCATACGATCTTGACAGGGTTCGCATTGTCTCTAATAGTTGCGGTTTTTTTTTTAAACTTTTGCTTGCATGGCCGTATCAATCGTTTCCTATCTTTCTTATCTCTGAGATCTCATGAAAACCTAAATATCACGTAAGCAAGAAAGAACGAAAAAAAAAATTGTCTGAACTTTGTTTTTCTTCCATCACGTGACACCTATGATGGAATCTCCTGCAAAATTCTGATCATGTGATATCCTCTTTCCGACTACGAATAAACCTACGACTTCCGGTGTGTTCATTTCTAGAGACATGTATAAACATCCAGAATACGCCAATCAGAGGGGTTATTCTCGATTTTTTTAGCACAAAGCACGTCAATATCATTTGCACTATCACGCCATTAGAATTTCCCAGACAAATATCGGTTGAAATTGTCTCTAGATCCACAATTCCAAGAGATGCCTGATTATTATCAAATCCTAGGACTCTCCTACAGTGCCACCCATGAGGAGATCAATAGAGCATACAAGAAGGAGGCGTTCAAGTTCCATCCGGATAAGAATGAAGCCGCGGAAGCGGTGGAGAAATTCAAGCTAATCAACGATGCTGGCAGAGTATTAAGGGATCCTACGCTCAAGAGAGAATACGACATCAAGAATATGAATACTAGACAACCGCAAGCGCAATCGCATCTGCAACAGAATCCATATGGATATATGTTCAGAACACAAGCCACGCCGTCAACCACGAGGACTACGCCGAGCCAACCGCATTACTTTCAGCAAAGAGGATGGTACCAGAATGCTACCCCTCAACAGGCGCAAAGACCGCCCCAATCGCCTTCGTATTCCTACGAACAACGCAAAAGAGATGCTTATATGAATACCAGTAGTAACTATTACAAAGCCGAACAAGACGACTTCTACGATTCTCGAACCAGCCAGAAAAGTACACCAAGGGGTCAGAAGACACTGTATGGCCAACCACAACCTACGACTTATGGCTATGGTCAGAGACCAAGAGAAACAAACAACAAGGAGAACTTGAATCCGCGTAAACAGGAGTATGAGAGCACTAGAACAAAGGTGAAACCGGAATTTCCAGAAAGGCCGATTGGAGCTGAATATGATAGAACTACCAGATCGAGGGCCAGAAATATACACGATTATTCACCAGAAAGCGGTGATGGTGATGGAACAGAAGATGCGCCGTTTGTTCTAGATGGCACCGATTCTCTGACCAAGGGAAACTCTCCAATGGATAGTGGTACTCCTAGCATGGATAGACAACCGCTGGCTGAAAGTGTTGATGATGACGAGACAGAGCTAGAATCACAAACTCAAAACAAGCCCGTCACCACTGAACATAAGGTAAAGGAGGAACAAATGTCTGAGGAAGAACCGGAGACTGAAGAGAGTGATCACGAACAAAGCTTGTTTGCCAAAATCCTGAACCTTTTCCCCCGTAATAGTACTCTAAGAGAACCATCATCTAAACGTGCAAGATATCTGAAACGTTACAGCATGGAGTCTAATAACAAAAAGTCGAGAGTTAATATAACTCCTGTCAGAACTCCAAGAACAGAGCAGGAGGAAGAATCTGTGTTCGAAGAAGATGATATAATTGTTGTTGGAATTGAAGATGATGCTAAGCCACCAATGAAGAGAAATGTAACTGTTGAGGAGGTTCAAGATGAATCCATAAGACAAGATGTCAAGACTCCAATACGAGACAAGTTTGTGAGTTCCAAGAGACAACGTCCAAATACAGTTTTCTCGATGGATTTCACTCCTACCTTGGGGAATATCAATATGGATGCATTATCTTCAAGTCTTGATGAAACTGTTCCTGGAACAAAGAACCAGAAACGCAATATACCTGCTTCCAAGATGGCGAAAGCTAAAAGTCCTGATAAACAGAGCTTTTCATTCGGGAGAAACACCAATTCCCTCCATCAAGCTGTTAATACAACATTACCGAGAGTGAATCTCCCCAGGAAGGAGCCCATGGTGAATGCGACACAACCAGGTAAAGCTGCGAACCCTTCATCTGTTGAGTTCAACGCATTGGCCGATCCACCTCAGCCGCCTCAATTTGCCGGTGCTTTAACAGAAGATTCCTGGAGTTTGTATGTCAATCAGTTCAGAGAATATCATTTACACTTTTTCCAATACAAAACACAGATACATGCTTACCTCAAATCTCGGGCAGATTTAGAGGCTACATTAAACGATGCTATATACTCGTCACAAAATTTCGATTCTTACAGCAAGTTTCTTGGTCAGGATTTGCTTGTCAATAAGAAGTATCAAGAGGGTTTGACTCAATTCCAGAATTCTTACGCACAATTTGCTCTCAATTCCAAGTGGATTGAGCGAATGTATGCAAATAACAGCCAAACAAAGGGCCCACAATAGTTGTTTTTTCAGGGCGAAATTAACCAAAGATGATGGAAAATGTTGTATATTTGCTAGAGGAAAATGTTTGGGTGTGTATAGAGTAGTAATAAAGGGAATTAATGGGCATAGTAATTGCTTGGGGTTCGGTCATTGTAGAGAAGAATAGCGAGAAGTAAACGACCACAGACGTGTCAACTGAAATAGAATTATATATTTAATATGATTATTTATATTTATTCTAACTAGTGGTAATTCGGATAACATATTGTGTGAAGTCCCTATACAACATGGCTCGATTCACACACGACACCCTCGGAAAATTAATTTTTAACATAGTTGAAATGAAAAGTCCTTAAGATATAAGAACGACAATTAACGTCTTATTGTAGAACATAATGTCGAATATCGGATTACAAGTGCGTCAAGCCGTTCCTTCTATCGATCCCATCGTTGCGGATTATGCGGTAGGTTATATACAACATGTTTCCAGTGCAACTGAGGACAGTGTGACTGCACAACAGATCGATGTTCTTGAAGAGATGATTTACATCAACAACCTTTTGGTGAATGCTGGTGGTTCCGAGGAAAAAGTGGAGAAGTTGAGAGTGCAATTAGTGGAGCAGTTGACCAAAAAATTGGAGGAAAATATGGCCAAAATCCAATTGACCGGGGACACCTCGAAGAGATTATTGGACATTAATCTGTTGAACAACAACCAAAGAGATCTTAACAGTTCGTTGGCATTATTGGGAGCCAGCAGTAATATCGAACACACCGGGAGACAAATGGAGACCAGGGTGGACAAGAAGAAGTTGGAGAAGGCCGAAAGAAAGATTGCCAAGAAGGTGGCTAAGAGAAATAACCAATTTGTTCAATATGAGGCCTCGAAGTTGTTGAACGAGCAAAGTAGCGAAGATTATGATTCCTTCTTCTTGAAGATCAACCCTATTGACTTTGGTGCCGCAGCTGGTAAGTCCAAGGACATCAAAATTGAAAACTTCGACTTGTATGTTGGACAAGGTCAAAGAATCTTATCGGATTCTTCTTTAACCTTGGCTTACGGAAGAAGATACGGTTTGGTGGGTCAAAACGGTATTGGTAAATCTACCTTATTGAGAGCATTATCTAGAAGAGAATTGAACATTCCAAAACATATAACCATTTTGCATGTTGAGCAAGAAATCACTGGTGATGATACCCCTGCCTTGCAATCGGTGTTAGATGCTGATGTCTGGAGAAAACAATTATTATTGGAAGAGACTAAGATTAACGAGAGAGTTGCAGAAATAGAAACCCTCAGAGAGGAATTCGACGAAGACTCGTCAGAAGTCAGAATATTGGACAGCGAGAGAGAAGATTTGGAATCACATTTGACAGAAGTCCATACCAAGTTATCGGAGATGGAATCTGATAAGGCTGAAGGTAGAGCTGCCTCTATCTTGTTTGGTTTAGGTTTCACCAAGGAAACCCAACATCATGCTACTAAGTCGTTCTCTGGTGGTTGGAGAATGAGATTGTCTTTGGCCAGAGCTTTGTTCTGTAAGCCAGATTTGTTATTATTGGATGAACCTTCCAATATGTTGGATGTTCCTTCCATTACCTACTTGGCAAACTATTTACAAACATATGAATCAACCGTGTTGGTTGTGTCCCATGACCGTTCTTTCTTGAACGAAGTGGCAACAGATATTATCCACCAACATTCTGAAAGATTAGATTATTACAGAGGTTCTGACTTCGACTCCTTCCATGCTACAAGAGAGGAAAGAATGAAGAATCAACGTCGTGAATACGATAACCAATTGGCCTACAGAAAGCATTTGCAAGAGTTTATTGATAAATTCAGATACAATGCCGCAAAATCTTCAGAAGCACAATCGAGAATTAAGAAATTGGAGAAGTTACCAATTTTGGAGCCTCCAGAAGACGATAAAACCATCACCTTCAAATTCCCAGATCCAGAGAAGCTTTCGCCACCAATCTTACAATTACAGAACGTTACCTTCGGTTATACTAAAGATAGCTTGCTATTGTCTCATGTTGATTTGGATGTCCAAATGGATTCAAGAGTTGCCTTGGTCGGTGCCAACGGTTGTGGTAAAACCACTTTGTTGAAGATTTTGATGGAAAGTCTTGCTCCTTTAGATGGTTATATTTCAAGAAACCCACGTTTGAGAATTGGATACTTCGCACAACATCACGTTGACGGAATGGACTTGACATTGAATGCCGTCACATGGATGGCTCAAAAATACCCTGGTAAGAACGATGAAGAATACAGACGTCATTTGGGTTCTTTTGGTATTACAGGTACTTTGGGTCTTCAAAAGATGCAACTCTTATCAGGTGGTCAAAAGTCTCGTGTTGCTTTTGCTGCTTTATGTTTGACTAATCCACATATATTAGTTCTTGATGAACCTTCTAATCATTTGGATACTGCAGGTTTAGATGCCTTATCGGATGCTTTGACTAACTTCAAGGGTGGTGTCTTAATGGTTTCCCATGATGTTGCTGTCATTGATAGTGTGTGTAAGGAGATTTGGGTCAGTGAAGGTGGTACCGTAAGAAAATTCCCAGGTACTATCCATGACTATAAGAAGTATATCTTGGCATCGGCTGATAGCGCTGGTGTTGTTAAGAGACATTAAGTAACGAATAATATGAGATGTAATGTCTACAATACAAGTAGTTGCGATGAACTCCTGTAATGGAACACTCAATATTTCTACATAAACATCCTCTTACGAGTTTAGTTCTTTTTATTATACAGTTTTCATATATGCCTCTCTTCTGACACCGAAATATGTGAAGTCCAACTCCTCATTTCAATATTAATTGAGCCCTTCTTTTACCAGTGAATTCGTCCTTGATCGACTTCACATCAACTTCAACCTTATCAAAAACAGAAACACTTCTCGGTTTGCCTTCGTGGTCCTTGAAAGTCAAAGTGTATTGTTCTTCATCATAGTTAGCAGAATTGACATCTCCTAAGATTTCTAATTTTATTAATCCTTCGACACCGAACTTAGGCACTAAGACGACAATACCATTCACAAAACATCTAATGACATAACCAGTTTGGGTGGATTCATTGTTCTTCATAACTTGACCAACATAGTATTCAATACTGGCCCTACCAGCAAATTGGGCATTTCTATGACGTTTGTTAATATTCTTACAAATCATCTCCATCTTACTCTTGTCTCTGTGAGAAATATCCAATGGCTCGTATGCAATGGCACCAGCTAATTGTCTATGAGCAACAACATCACAATAACGACGAATTGGTGATGTGAAATGGGTGTAAATATCAACAGCTAAACCATAATGGCGGAACTCTGGGTAACCATATGATCCTGAAGAGAAATATTCAGCAGCCATCATACAACGAGTAGACATGATTCTTAACAAAGTATTGAAGTATTCGTCATTAGGATCATTACAACGATCCAAGGAATCAGCTAAAGCCTTGGATGATTCCAAAGAAATAGCCATATTCTTACGAACTCTCAACATGTCGTTCAAATTCTCAAAATTAGTGGCTGGAGGTGGAGCATGTCTTCTTAACATGGCTGTTTGAGGATAAGCGTCATAGATTTTTCTAGCAACAGAAATATTGGCCAACAACATGAATTCTTCAACCAAAGAATTTGTTTCTAATAATTTCTTGATTTCAACTTCACCTGGGTCCGAAGTCTCACTGTCCATATGGACCTTCACTTCAGGAGAGGCTAAGTTCAAGGCACCGTCATCCAATCTCTTTTGTTTCAATTGTTTGGATAACTTCAACAATATTCTCATACCCTTGGTTAAATCATCTTGGTTGGATGCATCATCAATTCTGTTTTGAGCTTTTTCGTATGAAAATGCCTCTCTGGATTTAATAATGGATTTCATATAATCGACATTGACAATGTTGGCATTTTCATCCAATTCCCAGATAACAGAGAAGGAAAATCTCTCCACATAAGGCTTTAACGAACATAAATCGGTACCTAACAACATTGGTAACATATCAATACGTTTATCAACAAGATAGACGGAAGTACCTCTGGTTGCACCTTCTAAGTCCAAAGGAGTGTTTGGTTTGACGAAATGAGTAACATCAGCAATATGAACACCAACTTCATAATTACCATTAGGTAATTGAACTGCATGTAAAGCATCATCTATATCCACACATCCAGGAGGATCGATGGAACAGACTAATTTGTCTCTCAAGTCCTTTCTCTTCTGAATAAATTCATCTCCATTCAAATCAGTTGGAACAACCCAATCATGACCTTCTTTAGGTAAACAATCCAAAACGTTCTTACTAAATGGTCTGTATTCCACATCATGTTCCAATAAAAGGGCCTCTGTCTCGGCCTCAGCTGACTCAACATCACCTAATGATCTGACAAAATGGCCTTGTGGGAACTTGGAAGTGGAGGGCCACGAATCAATAGCAACAACAATTCTCTTTCCCAATAATTCCTTGGCTTTTCTGGTTCTAATACGAATTTTTGGTAAACATTTGTCCATCAAAATAACGAAACAGTTCTTTGGGGCATTACCAACTTCATCAGCACTGACGGAGTTAGGCGAAATTTGTCCAACATAGAATCTCCAACTTCTTCTGACAATACCAATAACCTTAGCAGTAGGTTGGATTCTCTTTGCAGCATTCTCCTCATCTGACGCTTGTTGTTGTTGAGCCAAGATTGCATCTTTGGCTAGAAGTTGTCTTTCCTGGTCAGAAACAATACTATTATCTTCGTTATCTTCAGCATTATCATTCTTAGAAATTGCTTCTTCTTCCACAATTCTACTGGAAGGTTCTCTCCACTTGTTTTTTGGTAACAATTCGACCACCACCGAGTCTCCGTGGAAGGCTCTGTTCAAGTTTTCGGTTCCCAAAACAAGTAAAGGCTTTGGAAAGGCAGACACTTGGATGGTACCTTCCAAGAAGTTGTAAGAGGAAATGTTCATGACACCTTGATGCAAAATTCCGGTCTTAAGACCACCCATCAATCTGGCGGTGGAATAGTATTCGGGATAGCTGATCTCGTTAACTTGTTTGAAGTCTGCGTCATCATTAGGAACCAAATCTCTCAACTCGTCAGCATTAGGCAATGACTCGACATATTCGGCCAACGATCTGGCATCAATACCTTCTTTCAACGCCTTTTGTCTGTTGTCTTTGTCATTGCACAAGAAAATGATATTAATAGGAAGAGCCGAATTCTTGGTGTTCAAATGGTCTTTATACCACACACACAATTTTCTAATGGATCTATCGTTTCTATCATTGATCGTCTCATCTTTGTTTCTATTAATGAAGGTATCTTCATTGAATTCGTTGTGGAACACCACGAATCTCTTGTCGGCACTCTTACATAATGCTCTCAATCTATTATATATAGGAAACGAACGGTTTCTGACCTCTTCTAACACAGTTTGGGGAATAATCACATCAAAAAACCCATTCAATCCTTCTATCAAATCTATGGAATGCAATACAATATTTGTGTCCAACACCAAGTAATGGTGTCCACCGTTGGTAATTTTCAACGGGGTCTCGGATAACACGAACTCGGGTTGTTGTCCCCTGGAATCGGTCTTTATTATATCCGCACATATATTACATAACCTCGATAAACAGGGTATATCGCTTCTAAGATAATGTTCTCTTACAATCTTAGTGGCACCTCCATTTCTTGATCTGACAAATACTTTTTGCGTGACAGTAAGTCCGCCCGCCATACGTTTTCTCTCAACCAACGACATTATGTTCAACGGGTATCGATTCACACACTCAATCTTTTATATCACAAACTTTTCATCTTGTTCTGGCGCTCTTCATCTAATTACAATCAAAAAATTATTAATCCTGCGTGTGCGAACCATAAGAGATGAGCATTACATAAGCGTCATTACTACTACAACTGGAATCAATCAATACCATGATTATCTTGTCTATTCTTGTTTTACATGTCTCTCTCTCTTTAGAAACCTCCATGTCATCCAGAACATCAACCCATATAACATGAAACCTGTCTCAACGGGGAAACTCCCCGTATTCGTATTCTCTATTGGAGCGTAGGTTGTAGTAGGGGTAGGTGTTACCACAGTGGTACGTACAAAGACGGAGGCACTGAGAGTTGCTGAGGTTGGTTGGGTTGATGATAATGAGGCAACAGCCAGAGAAGTCGGCGATGTCTCCGAGCTCACGGACACTGCACCCAATTCACACCATCCATTGACTGGAATACAATTGATGTATTTACACCAGGAACAATGGCCCCCACCATGTCTGAAGAAATTAATAGCCAATCCAACAAAATATGCGATTATCAAACCAAAACAAACTGCTCTGACCACACACCAAAGGACAAATCGCGACCTTACTCTTCTGTTCATCATCTCTGTCACATTGAACTTCTCCTTCAATCCCTGTAGGTTATTCAATTGGATGTCAGGGGACACATTCTCATCATAAACAAAATTAGGGTCCTTTAGTAGCAATACCCCCAATAATATCCCCATTATAAAGCCTCCGATATGACTGAAGTTGTCTAGGCCCGGTAATAAGCCCAATACGAAACTCACAACAATCTCGGCAATCATCACGAGTAAAAACGTCTTGAAATGTTTCGTGTTATAGAGATTTTTGCCCGATTTGCCAGCATATATGAATAGCAACAAATTCAAGGCCATGATTCCGAATAGCGACCCAGAGGCCCCAGTGGAGGCCATACCTGTGGGTGAGAAATTTGCTCCTAGAAGGAATCCAGAGATCCCACTGGCTACATAGACAAGGGCATAACGTGAGGTTCCAATATGAGATTCGATGGTGGCAGCCAATGTCAATTGTAGGAACAAGTTGAAAATGATATGCAAAAAGCCAGCATGTAAGAAGATGGGGATGAAGATTCTGTACCATTGAGCAGGCACATATATGGATTCGTTTGTGGCCGAGTCCATCACCTGTTTGATCCCATTCAAGCCACATAATTGGTTCAAATTGCAGACATCCGTGTCCAAGGAGGTTGAATTTGGACAGGGCAACAAGAGATCTGTGTAGTTGGTGAAATTGGGCACTTCAACCATACAAGGGACGTATCTCGCGCCCATATTGATCAAAAGATACGTAGACGGGCCTAACATGGGGTTGAAATATGGCTGTGTTTGAAAGGCCGAGCCCGTCAATTGCGACAGTCGGATCAATTCAACTATGAACACCACCACCTGGACAAGAGTGACGAAGAATGTGAAATAGGGCATTGTCGCGAAGTTGATCCTTCTGCGTTTCTTCTTGCGTCTGGGCTGGGGGGTGTCTGGGTCCTGGTCCATCATGGAGTCGTTATTGGCGAAGGGAGTCGACATGGGGAGCGTTTCGCGATATTCCGTGTGATGGGTTCCGTCGAGAAACGGGTTGGTTGGCTGCGAATATGTGTGGGAGTCTGTTTGGAAAGGATTTATCAACGACGTGGATTGGGCCAACGACGTGTTATATAGCGCGGGGGTCGGGTTATAAGCAGTTTCTGGGTGGTTGAACGGATCTGGGAGGCTATTGGAATTGTGTATAAATTGGTTTCTGAGGTCAGCGGTTGTGTGCAAGGAATCCTCCTCGGAGTCTTTGTGGACTCTGTATCTAAAATCGGTCATATTGACATGTTCTTTGTGTCGCGATGTTTGTATTGACTAGATGTGAACTTAGTTCTTTTCAGATCTCCAATCTCCTAAAGCCGACCACTAGAAAAGAACAGCCCCTTGTTGCACTAATTAATGTCAGCCCTGGCGAACCAGTACCTGTGCCTTGCTTATGGGAGCCTACTGCACATTCTGGATGGTGGGCCACACGACGAACACGATCTATTTATACGTGGTATCAGGTGGATATGTGCATACGAACACCAACTGAAACGAAAGCCCTGTTAACAGATTGCTGGCTGTTGGTCGTGATGGTGTCACAGATCGCTTTTATTCTCGTCTTCGCACTCTGACCCCTCCCATAACCCGTTTCCTTCATAATCATTGTCGTATGCATGGTGACATCAATATCGCCGTCTCTGTAGAAGTCATCTTGCAACACTCGTGTATCAAAAGAACGGATACATGAACATTTATATATCTTAGCGAACCAATTCGCCAGCATATTCCTTCCAAAGAGAATGTTTTGCCGGGGAATGTCGATGGGAGATGTTGTAGTTTCCCTGGGAACAATCTTCTATTATTGAGGACATCTTCTATATTGAGGACATCTTCTATCTTGAGGACATCTTCTATCTTGAGGACATCTTCTATATTGAGGACATCTTCTATATTCAGCACATCTTCTATATTCAGCACATCTTCTATATTCAGCACATCTTCTATATTCAGCACATCTTCTATATTCAGCACATCTTCTATATTCAGCACATCTTCTATATTCAGCACTTATTGCTTTATTGATGCTTTATCGAAAATATCAATTTTTCTAACACAATCATCCCCTACACTCATCAAAATCAAAATAAATAACATTACATAGACTACCCACAAATACTAAAAAGCATTACTCTTGGTCTTATCTAATCCAACTTTTCGGGATCCTACACGCGTTGGTGTATCTTCACTATCCAAACTGTCCTCATCACTGTCATTGCTCTCGGAATCATCCAATGTGAAGTCGATTATCTTGTCCTCGTCCTCTTGGCGCTCGTCTTCGTCCTCTTCGCACTCGTCCTCATCCTCCGATATGGAATCCATTCCTATTTCTTTGATTAAGCTATCAACCACATCATTCCAGTCCCTCATTCCCCCCATGCTGATATTACCATTGTCCGACACCTTTTCCAGCGGCTTCAACAACTTCATGAAGGGGAAATCTTCCTTCAATGTCTCGAATTGTTTCGACGTGATGGGATGTGAATACATCGAATTACTGAGGGCTGGGACTGTGATGATGGTGGTGGCGGGATTCCAACTCCTTATCAAGTTCATCAAGAGATTATCCGCGAGTCCATTGATAATCTTGGCCAACGTGTTTGCCGATAATGGCGCTAGAAGCATCACATCTGTCCATCTCTTCAATTCTAGATGCAATATGGAGTTTTCGGGCTTGATATTCAAGTTCCCGTTCTTGGTCAATAGATTGAACTCGTCCTCATTGTACCAGATCTTGACCAGGGGAGGAAACTTCGATAAATACGGTTTAATGAAGTATTCTGCCGCTGGGGTTAGAATCACCTGGATCGAGATCTTGGAATTGTAGAGCTCGATCAACTTGTTGATGATCAACAACACTTTGGGAGCCGATATACAGCCTGTGACACCTATCAAGATGTGTATCTTATCGTCATCTTCGCTGCTCAACACTTTCAACGGTTCCGGACTGGTGCTGGGCGAATGATGGGTCTTGAAGGATGGTACATTGGCACCAAGGTTATGAGTTGCGTTGATAAGATTGGGACCTCCTGTGTGGGAAGCACGTCTTAGATCGATGGAGGAGTCCAATTGGAAGCTGGGATGGGCCAGACTCGGCGAACCAGACTTGGAATCGAATTGTTTCAAGATATTCGGTTTGGGGTCCCTTTCGATCGGAGTTCCGGAGTCTCTGTTCACGGCCTTTTTCGGCGATTGGAAGGTGTAATTGGAGTTGATAACGTTATCTTTGGCGGGATATTGGGGTTGCGACATGGACGCGATACTGACGCTGGATGATCTGATCTTCTGGTTGTTCAATTTGTCGCTGATGGAGGGTCTTCGGTCGCTCTTGAGATCGTGGAACGAGAGATGTCTCTCGAATTCGTGCTGGTCATGGCTGGAAACCGAAACGGTGCTGGAGCTGACATTGAAGGACTGTCTGAAGATGGGGGTTGGCTTGGGGTTGTGCAACGGAGGTGGAGTGGAGCCCTCTGTAGATGCCATGGCGGCTTCCTTGGTGACGGAGATGTGATGGTATAGCACTTCCGATGATGCACTTTCTAACCTGACCCCCTACAAAAAGCCTCATCTTGTATATATACTCACCAGCAGCGGCAGCTTGGCTTGCTTCTAGCGGACCGATAAGCAGAATAAGGTTAGCGTACCAGCAAGCACGAAAGCAGCACCGTCAGTAATACGAGAAACACCAACAATAGCGTGTCATTGGTAGTTAATGGTGAGCGTTACGTCATTGGGTGTCTACATGCGGTGGGTTTCTGGCACAAGTGGGGGAGACAGGTGGACTGGTGGATGTTTCTGGTTGTTGGTGGTTGTACAAGCCATAACGAATGAATTGCAGATTGTAGCCAATCCTACAATTCATATGTAATGACAATCTCATGTAAGGAATCGTCTATGATGCAGGTTGTGTGTTGGAGTGGGCGTTAGGGAGTGGGAACCGAGTGCGTTAGATAAGATGAGATCCTTTGTGGGGGAGAGAACTTCGACCGTTAGGTTGAAATGAGCGATGATTTGGACGTTTGGATGATTCTGACCGTTCGGTCTGAATGAATGATGTTCCATGCTGTTTTTGGTTAAGATGGGTGAAGATTGATGATGATTCTGGATGAATATAGGGTGAATATTAATGATGTTAATGGTAATTTTGGATGAATATTAATGATTTTAATGGAAATTTTGCATAAATACTGGGAGAATATTGACAGCTTTTTAATGTTTTATTTTAATCATTCTTTATAAATTCTGAAAAAATGAAAGATCTTGAAGAATGAAAACGATTTATCTGTACTGTGAGGAAGTCACTTATTTTTATGGATTTTTATTATCTTGAGAGTTAATGCATTATTTATAAAAGTTATATTTTATATTTTATATTTTATATTTTTGTACATATTACATCCTAACTTCCTTGGCGAGAAATATTTAATACATTCAATATCATCAGGAAAATGTTAAACTTTTATACATTCACAATTCAAGGTCTTTATTTATAATTTAAAAATAACAAATATTACTGATACATAAATTACTATCCAAAGAAATAAATATTAAAATTGGATAAACATAATTTAAATTCACACCTCTCAATCTCACCCATGAAGCCCTCCTTAAACGCAATTTTTTCAATTTTCTTCATTTTTTTGAAATCTTCACAAATTCATTCATATCTCTCATCCCATTGAATTTCTTTATTTCCCATCCGGTAATCTTTCTCTCATCCATCTCTCTTTATATCAACTTCTCTTCCCTACGCATCCTCGTTCGGTATTAACACGCTAAAATTAATATCACTCTGATTCGATGGTCGACCTCGAAGCACAGAGAAAGAAAGGGAAGATAGAACAGAGCAGAATTGCGGTGTAAATAGATTAAAAAAGGCGAAATGGGTTCTACAACTTCCAAACCGGAAACTAAGGTGTTTACTCCAACCACACCGGTTGATTTCAGTGCTTCTTTTTTGGCTCAATTGGACAATTCCATTGAGGTGAGTATGGTTCTGTCAATCACACCAATGACAAATACTAATACATAGTCCGATTACTCTCGTTCACAATACACAGAAAAATACATCCAAGACAGAGTGAGCCAGGAATTGGCCAAATTGGAGAAGACCTCGGCCGATAACTTCAATGCTTCCGTTAAAGACTCTTTGCTTCCGGCAAAAGAAGATGACACTACCACTGTCAAGAGCACCAACGAAAAATTAGACAAATTGATTATTTCCTTACAAAACGCCAACAAGAATTCTATTGTATTATCAGATGATTTGAAAGGGTCCAGATCCAAGGTGATCCAGTGTTTGAATGACAACATCGGAAGACCATTGAATTGCTGGGATGAGGTTGAGAATTTCAAGAAATTAGTTAGTGAGTTATAGAAAATCTATCATATATAGTCTTATTTAACACATTGTAGATTGAATATGTGTTTTTATCCTCTATAAACCATAAGCCTTGTAGATCAATATCAAGGCACTGTCGCTCTCACCACCACCAGCCAAGCCTTCGATCTTGTCTCTACTCACAGAGGTCACCTTGTTGTCGTTGAATTTCCACCATAAATCGTCGTTCAAGCTGCTTTTGTCCTTGACGAAACATTGGTAATGGCCGGAATCGGCCGACGACCCTTGATGAGTGATCACAGAAGTCAATTCGTACAAAGAAGAAGGATTCTCATTGGCACCCAAGTCGTAACTCTCTGGCAATATTTTCTTGAAATTTTCTTGGAACTCGTCGTTAATGGCCTTGATCTTCGCGTCGTCCTTTTCCTTGATCTGGAAAGGTGTCAATTTCTCAGTAGTAGCCTGAATCTTGGACTTCTTGAAGTCTCTCAATGATTCGTCCTTGTTCTTTTCGATCTTTCTAATAGCATCTCTGGTTTCAGTCTTTTGGGACTTGATAGACTCGTCCAAGAACTCAGCCAAATCCAATTCAAATGGAAATTGCACCTTTCTCAAGATCTTGGACTTTTTCTGGGTATCTCTCCTCCAGTAGAATCTCACGAAATGAACGGTAAGATACTTTGGTAATCTGGTGATTGTTCTGGTCACCTCGTATTTCCCGTTAGATTGTAAGGTGTCATTGAATTTTTCAAGCTCCTCTTTCAACCCATTAGTTATGGCATCTCTCAAGAAATTCGTGTCCAATTTGATGTGACAATTCAACTTGAAACCCTCTTCAAATCCATATACTGGCTCTTCATCGACACTGATACAATTGGTTTTCGTTTTGTACTCAACCTTGAATAAGTCGTCCACCTTCAAGGTGTTTCTTAAAGTAGCCAAGATCTGGGAAAATGCCTCTTCAGCATCCTGTTGCTTGTAATATCCCTGAGGGGACTTTTCAGCGAATTGCGGAAAGTTGATTCTCAATGCATTCAACATCAATAATGGTGGGATTTCCTTCTTCTTATTGGACATCTGCTCAAAGGTGGATTTAATGCTATTAGTGAAGGACTCTGGAGAGCCGGGGATTCTAGTTGTTGGCTGATAACCCTTCAATTTCTCCTTGATATCGTCTATCTCGAATAATGCCTGCAAGGAAGAGTTCAAGTAACAGGTGTTTCCCAAGTTGACCAACCCGGAGGGCTCGTTGACACTGACGTTCAATTGGTCCTCGCTGAGATCCTCGATGAACATGGGCTTCTCGACCTGTTTGGCCAAGCCCTCGTCCGGGGTCCCCAACACCATGATGGCCTGTTTTGGCTTCAAGTTCAACGACGAAAGGAGCGTATCATCCTTCAATTGACCGCCCTTCAACAAGATCTTTTGTCTTGAAGGAGGGATATTGGTCAAGGAATAGATCTGATTCTTGAACGTCAATCCAGTCTCCTCTAAATCCACTTCAACCTCATAGCTCTTACCAGCGTTCTTAATCACAACTGAAAAATTAGTATTAAATCACATATCTGGTACCAAAAACATCCAACTCACCTTCTAACGACATTCTATTTGTTCTAAAACTTCAATTGGTGCAACAATCGCTTCCGTTGATGGTGGCGAAATAACCTTTGTGATCTCACTGTTGGGCCGCCATCAAAAAAATTACCGTGTTAGGCAAAAAAATCTCCCGGGGGTGAGTCGAACACCCGATCTCAAGATTACTTTTGAGGTTTTCCCATTACAGTCTCGCGCCTTAGCCAGCTTGGCCACCGGGAGGATTTATGCCCAGACGAGCGAAAAAATGCAATAAATATGCGTAAAATCCGAGTTTGATGGCGCCCAAAACACCCCATTTTTGCCCCGTTGGTCTACAAAAACATAATATTTACAAGTTCTATTATATTTATACCGCTCATCACTTCTGTTGCTCCCTTTTCAATTCGGCTTCCAACCCTCTGACACACTTCCACATCAACTTTTGTTCCTCTTCAGAGGCGTCTCCGCATCCGGCCCATCTGATTCTACCAAAATTGTCTATTAAATAGACATAACCGGAATATACATTGAAGAGCTTCAATTCGTCACGAATAGACATCTCGAAAAGACTTCTCGGCACGATGAAATAGCCATCATGTCTGTCTTTTGGAACAGTCTTCCTTATTCCTCCCATTGAGAGCTTGACAAAAAAGCTTTTGATCCAGTTTTCCATCATATTGATCTCCAAAATTTGGGTATTTGGGTATTTTGCTTGGAAGTGTTGGTGACCCTCACCGTTCAAATACGACTGGTTGTCTTCGGTCTTGAAAAAAGTCCGCGAACAGGTGTCTCCGGAGACATTTGTGAATATTCTGACGATATTGATCTTGTTATTAAGCTTCGGATAAAAGCTGGACTCCTTTGAACCCAAGGTTTTTCCAACGAAATTGGGGAAATATAACGATTTTTCAGGCTTGAAATACGACGGAGGACACTCAAACACCTTCCCATTGGTCTTTCTATACACATGGACGTCATATAAGCCGCCTCTAGCGATCTCCTGGTTCAATTCGTCTCTTTTCTGCACCCGAATGTCTTTATTAAACACAGAATTGTTCTTCAATGACAACGGAGAGGAGTGTTTATCACTGAGATTGATAGGCTTGGGCAACCCGAACGGTCTTAAGATGGGCTCGACCTTGAAATCCTTGGGTGTGGCCTTCTTGATCTCTCTTCCTACGCTGAACACCCTATTGGCCACAGTGGTGGAGAAGTATCGTTTCATATTGAATTTGTTCTCTACAGACTGATAACGAGATATAGAGAAGGTTCCATTTCTAAGTATTCATGGCCATATTCACGTGATCGATGTCTCATGGCCCACCACATATAATCATAATGGGACCAAATATCCCAAGAACAACGCCAAAAGAATCCCCAAAAATCCATAAACACCATTAATAACCACATTGGAAATCAAATATCGCCAAAAATTCAAAAAATACATCGCTTATGTCTACATTGATGTCCCCATTCTTCCCCCTCCGTCCCGCTACGGTCACCCTACCGTCCCAACCCGCCCTGTGTGCTCGACGGAGGTTATGATGAAGGACATAATAGATTTCTGTTCAAGAGATGATGCGAACGGTAAACAGTAAGAGAATAAATTTAACGTGAAATTGTGTATTTATACAAGTGTCTTACATAATTGCGAAGAAAAGAACCACATACAAAAAAAGAAATCAAATGTCCATCGAACTAAGAGATGGGTTGGCGAATCAATCCATTGATTTGGTTCTAGAGGACCTCTTAGTGAGGTTCTTGATAAATTGTCCCGACGAAGATTTGTCCTCCATGGAGGTAAGTGCCTTTCACAGGTGTTTTTGATCGTTACTAACGTTTTGCAGAGAGTCTTTTTTCAAGTGGAGGAGGCCCAATGGTTCTATGCAGATTTTTGCCGCCAATTGAGCACTGGGTTGCCCAGTTTAAAGATGAAGGGGTTTTCGACCAAATTCCTCGAAAAGTGTCCATTAATCTGGAAATGGGGTAATCCCCAGGATGCTCTTGCAAAATTCGGGAAATACAAGGCTACAATCCCCGTGAGAGGTGCTGCCTTGCTCAACAAGGAGTTGGATAAAATGGTATTGATTAAAGGTGTGGAGTCCAAATCCTGGGGGTTTCCAAGAGGAAAAATCTCCAAAGATGAATCGGATATCGATTGTTGCATAAGAGAAGTGTTGGAAGAAACCGGCTTTGATGCCACGGGGTTGATTGATGAGAAGGATGTGGTGGAAAGAGACATCAAGGGGAAGAACTACAAGATCTATTTGATCAAAGATGTTCCCGAAGATTACAACTTTGAGCCGTTGGTGAGAAACGAGATTAGTGAGATCAAATGGCACGATTTGAAGCAATTGGCCAAACAATGTCGTAACAGCAGCTCCAGTGACTATTTCTTAGTTGCCACCATGTTGAAGCCCATTCTGAGATGGGTTAATAGAAATAAGGGTGTCTTGAACGAATCTGAGTTGAAATTACAGGCAGAGGCGAAGATCAAGAGTATCTTGGGTATTGGAGAACAACAACAAAAGGATGCCGGTAGAGAATTATTAAACATGTTACAAAATGTAACATTGAACCAAAATCCTGCCAACAACACCGCCACTTCTACTACCCCAATTGTCGTGACAAATCAAAAAATACCTTCCCCATTGGCACATCATCTCAATTCGAACATGAATATGGCTTATCCTCAATTTCCACCTTTTGGCAATCCGTTTGTCCCCGCCCCAGCGTTCCCATTCCAACAATTCTATCCTGGTGGAAATCCATTCCCATATCAAGTGCCTAATGTATTCAGCTTGCCTCCGTCACAACAGCCGCCTATGAACCTCAGTCCTGTGCAATTATCAGTCCCACCTACAATCCAGACTATTCAACCGCCACAAAAAGTTCAACCTCCTCAACATCAACTGGTGCAGAAGCGCGACGAGACTCCAGTTCCCGATATCAAACTTCCTAATCCAAGTAATCTTCAAAGACCAAGATTAAGCATAGATTTGGCCAAACAAAGATCGTCCGAGGCCAATTCCAAGGAGTTGTTATCATTGTTAAACAATCGCTCGAAGCAAGCGGTTCCTGAAAAGAAAGACGAAGATGCAAAGAAAGGTAATTTGACAAAGGCTCAACATCTCTTGAATTTGTTCAATGCAAACTCCAATAGCAATAATGAAGTAAAGAAGATCAAAATTTTGAAAAGACCATCTCCCTCACCATCACCAGCACTTGCAAGTGAATTGGATGCTGCCAATACTGGAACTATAACACCAATTAGATTGCCTGTATATGGTGATGACTATTCGTCTGTCACTCCTTCAAATGATCTTGAGAAGGGTGTGCTTGAGAATAGACAAAAAGAAACAATAAACCCAAAGAAGGCAATTTTGTTGAAGAGACCAGACACCTCCAATACAGATGCTAACGGTTCTAGTAACGGAAGATTGGACTTATTGAGTTTATTAGGAAAGAAACCCGAGCCGGTAGAACCTTCAATTGGTTCTATTACAGGTCCCATGGGTTCCATTTCTGCTGGAAAGAAAGAGGAACCTTCTTCAGCAGGTGTGGACTTATTGAGTTTGTTGAAGAAACCAAAGGACAAAGTTCAGCAACAAACTCTTCAAGAGCCTGTTCAAATCAATGGCCAAAGGGCAATTGCAAATGGTAGCAACAGTTTGCTTGATTTATTAAGTAAACCTAGAGTAACAGAGAAAAAAGAAGAACCTGTGGTTAAAAGTCCCACATCCAATGCTGCTGCCTCCAATGACTTATTGGCCTTACTCAGAAAGCCTGAACCAAAACCAAAAGAAGAATTCGTTAAACCAGCTACTATTGCGGTGCAAACTCCTACACATGATATCGAAGAACCAGTAGAATCTCCAAAGGAGGATAGTGAAGGTGTTGAAGATGAAGAAGAATATGATGAACAAGAAGAAGAAGAAGAAGAAGAAGAAGAAGAAGAAGAATATGATGAACAAGAAGAAGAAGAAGAAGAAAATTTTGAAGATTTTGAAGATTTTGAAGACTTCGAAGACTTTGATGACTTCCAACACGGAACCTCTTCGTTTAATAGAGCCAGAAAAGAGCCAAGTTATGAACATTTCGATGTTGATAGTGATTACGAAGATGCTGAGGAACAACATTACGTTGAAAAACCTGTTCAACCAGTGGCTATTCAACGCCCAGTTGTTCAGCCTCCTGTGATTAAACCGCCTGTTATCCAGCAACATGCTGCTCCAGAGCCCATTGTTTCACAAGTAGAACAGAAACCAAAGATACAATTGTTGAAGAGAGACGATGACAGGACTTTAGGCTCTGTGAATAATTCCTCGGGTTTATTGGCTTTGTTAGGAAAACTGCCTTCAGCCAAGCCAGTGGTCGAAACTCCTGTACAAAAGGAGAACAATCCGGCTAAGATGTTATTGCAGAGATTGACTTCTCCAATTGCCAATAGTAATAGCGGAAACAATGGAGCTGCCAACGCTTCAAGTGATTTGTTATCGAGAATTAGATCTCCCCCAAATGGCGGAACTTCGATCTCTCCAATTGACTTGTTTAATTCATCCAGAAATCAATCTGTTTCCCCACTTACAGGTACCGAAAGGCTCCAAAGCCCAGCCAACGATTTGTTGAAATTGTTAAAAAGTCCCCCCAAAAAAGGAGTCACCTTAGACGATTTGGAAGGTGGTTTGTAAAATTTGTATTTATAATGGTGTTGCGGTGTAGGAGTACTATATATGAATTGATGTATATTAGACAATCATGATTGAATCATGATATTTTAAATTTTTTGTAAGGAAGCGAATGGATCTTCTGCTATTTCCATCTTAAATGCAACACTACAACTAATTTAATTCAATTATTCTTCTGTTTTATAAGTTTTTTTCTTAAGTTGGTGAAGTTCACATTATTTGTAGTCATCTAAACTGATGCTTAAAATAATTATGCTTTTTACGGAAAACAAACTTCTACATTAAGTAGACGAAAACATACTTGGTCACATTATTATTTTATCCAGAATTTTTTTTCCTAGTATTGCCCTGTTTATGGTGGATTCAAATTCTCACTCGCAGAAGAGTTCCATAATGAATGAAACTATATGAACCATTTCTTCGACTTCTAATTGCGATAAAACCGCCAATGGGTCACCTTTCTTAGAAAATAGAAGAATTGGGTAAACTGGAAAAACTTCAATGCCAAGTGATTTGAAATAGAGAATATAATGGTTTTCCATTGGAAGGAATTTCGTAAGCCTCAATGCTAAGTCTGACTTACCGCAGATTCCTAATAATAATTCTGTGTCATTTCTTGGTTCCAAGAATTCCATATTTGTCATACATAAAATTATCTCTTTGAAAAAGCAAAACAAAAAAGGTTGACGTTCGAACGCTTTCCAATATCAGATGATTTACGAACTCTCGACGTTTCTGACAATCCTAATACCAGTCTTCAATTAACTTATTCTACCCACCTACTGTAACAATGGCCTTTGCAGCAACAGTTTCTAAGCCTCTTAATCAACCACTGTTGGAGGTATAATGGTATAATGGTGTTATCGGAGAGTTCATTATGCTTTCAGAAAAAAGCTAGACAATTCAAGAGCTCATTGAGAAATATTCCTGAAACCGTGAATGCTTACATGGAAGCCCAGACTATTATCCCAACAGATTTCATCAACGACCAGCTCGTTTCTGGTAGTAGTACATGAACCTTAATAACCTCGTGAAGGAAAACCACTCCTATACATCCTACATAACCGAAATAAGGAGCCAATAGAGTTGGTCTCTGCTGCATGTGTTCATGTATATGAAGGTAAGCCCATTAAGTACCTTCGTTCCTAGGACACAGCTATCGGAAGAGGCTAGCCTCACGGGAGTTTCCTTTAAAAAAGTGCACAAAGAAATTAGCATGCTCGGAGAAAAGAGAACGTTCCCCAGGATAAAATGATCCTCTTCGTTCTAATTTCCCTCGCCATGGGATTGTCTCCGAGTAAAGAAGGGCATATCGGACTCATCGGTGTCACTTTATCTGATCAATCAGTTGCATATGTGCGGCTTGGATGGTGTGCTATGTTTGGCCAGGTATATAGCTGATTTTGGTGGAGGCTGCTAAATTAGGTTATCCATAATGGTTTATATGCGCCAAGTGTGTCCTTTCGAGTGAATTATGGGATACATCCGTTGTATAAAAAGGTAGTTCGTTCTCGTTGAAAGTGGTGCAGGTTGCAACAACATCAAACAAAGACATGAAATTATCTAATAACTTGACTTTAGTGTGCAGTTGTATATTAGGGGTGTTAGTGGCTACTGTCACAGCTGCTGACGAGACCGCAACCATGAGTATTGGTCCAAACCATGGTCTGGCCGAATCCTTGGAAATGGGAGAAGTGACCTTCTTGTATCCAGAGACTAGACAATGGACGGAAGAGGCTGAATTGGAGCCACCATGTGGATCCAATGCCCGGGTCGGAAACAGAACTCAATTTCCTTTGGATGATGGGTTTATTTCTTTCATTGCCAAGGCCATTACATACTCCATTGAAGTCAGAATCGCCTACTCCAACAATCCAACCAGTAACGACGACTTCGTTTCCTTGTTGACCTCCAATGTTTCCGAGCTCCACATCGGACACACTTGTGTTTATATTCCAGATCTTCCTCAGCAAATCAACGAAGGGGACAATGCTACAATCCAACTTCTCTACATGTATGATGACGACAACCAGAACCTCACCCATTACGCCTGTTCCGACATCACCTTCGTTGAAGAGAGTGTGTTTGACGTTTCGCCAAACGCTCTCCTGTGTTTCAATGCTACAGACGACAACTTCTACTCCGACGAGGCAGATGCTTCTACGACATCGTCCACCACTACAGGAACCGCCAATGCTGCTGCTGCCGCTACTTCAGCAAGTTCAAGCTCTGCTACATCGTCGTCATCCTCCGCCGGTGCTCCGTTGAACCAGGGCAATTATGCCATTACTGGTATTTTTGCCGGTATTGTCATGGCGGCCGTGAATTTGCTTTAGGGATGAGATTAAAAGAAATTATTTCTGATTTGCTGAGTGTAGTTTGGGTTGTGAGTTTCGACGTAATGCAAGGATGAGATTGCATATACTGAGAGAAGGAGCAAGAAGAGACGTTCTATGTACTGTAGAGTTACCAACAAACGACCATCTAATAAGAAATGAAGTTAATTATCAAAAAGTTCATTATCATCTAAGTTCACTAGCATCTGAGGTTCACTGACACCTTGTGACTCGCTGACATCTAAGTTCACTAACGCCTAGAACAGCTCATTCCAGCTCAATCATTATCTAATGCTTCTGTCTATCCCAAATATTCCAACCACCGAATGGCTGGATCTCACATCCGCTCCATTTAGTGTTCTGCTAATCAAGCAGCATCCATTGGTTGCAAGACACCATGACACTAGTTTGATCACGATTTGGCGCGTTTCCGGGGAGATAGCCAACTCTCCTTGGTCCCACCGTTTGCCCCAGATTTTTCACCTGCAGCTCTTATGTAGCACCCCCTGTTAGAAACTGGAGAATGTTGACCGTAACGAAGGCTCTTTTCCCACCAACGACTCTTGTGAATATCTCCTGTAGACATCTCTTGGCCAATCAGCTGTGATCTATTCGTCTTATGATCAGTTTGGTGCAACCGCCGTTTTTTGCGGTGTCTGCACGCCATGGTCAAGTTTAGGCGTTAAGATAATACGGGGGTTCGGAGTGGGTCATTATTTCTGGTGTCAATAGATAATGAGCAATAGGCGGCTGAGGATGCGGTATATAAGACATGGAATTGTAGCTGTTTGAATGGACATGTGCTGAATATATAGATATTGCAAAACATATATACTTTTTGGTTTGGCGACATGACCACCTTCCAGCACCAAGACACATTACAGAAGCTTCCCATCCCGGACTTAAAGGACACTTGTGCCAAATATCTCTCGTTTGTCAAGCCCTTGACCACGGAGAAGGAATACAGCGAGACCAAACTGGCGGTCAACGAGTTCTTGAACGGCGTGGGTCCCGTGTTGGATGAGCATTTGCGAGAATATGCCAAGACCAGAAACTCCTACATCGAACAATTCTGGTACGATAGTTATCTTAATTATGATTCCCCCGTGGTTTTGAACCTCAACCCGTTTTTCATGTTGGAGGACGACCCGTTCCCCAACGGTTCCAGCAACCCACAGATCAAAAGGGCTTCCAACTTGACCTTATCCACATTGAAGTTCATCAGAAGTCTCAGAAGAGAGGAATTGGCGCCTGACATGGTCAGAAACCAGGCCTTGTGCATGTATCAATACACGAAGTTATTCGGCTCCTCGAGAATCCCCACGGAAACCGGATGTGTGATGCAAAGTGACTTGAAGAGTCAACATATCATTGTTTTGAGCAAATCTCAATTCTATTGGTTCGATGTTTTGGACGATAACAACGACATCATATTGAGCGAATCGGATTTGATCAACAATTTCGATAACATTTTGAACGATTCGCTCCAAACGCCAATTGAACAGATTGCCAAGTCCTCCTTTGGGGTCTTGACCACGGAGAACAGAAGAGTGTGGTCGGGCTTAAGGAACCATCTATCCAGAAATGCCATTAATGATCAAATAATCAAAATCATCGATAGTGCCTTGTTTGTTGTCTGTTTGGATGATCTTGAATTAGACTCCTTACCTGAATTATCCAAGAACATGTTGTGTGGGTTGTCTATTTTGGACAAAGGTGTGCAAGTTGGTACTTGTACTAACAGATGGTACGATAAGATCCAGATTATTGTCACTAAGAATGGTAAGGCTGGTATCAACTTTGAACATACGGGTGTGGATGGTCATACGGTGTTGAGATATATGAGTGATATTTACACTGATTCCATTTTAAACTTCGCTAAGACAATCAACCCCTCCTCACCTTCCATTTGGAAAACAACCTCTCCAAACCCCGATTCGAGAACTACATCTTCCAAGGTGGTGACTATTCCAAGAAAGTTGGAATGGGATCTCACTCCGGAATTGTCGTTGAATTTGAGATTTGCTGAGACCAGATTATCGGATTTAATCAGCCAAAACGAGTTCAAGTGCATGGATTTCAAGAAGTATGGTGCTAATAAGATCAAGAAGATGGGATTCTCGCCTGATGCCTTCATCCAAATGAGTTTCCAGGTGACTTATTATGCATTATACGGAAGAGTAGAAAGTACCTACGAACCTGCCATGACAAAAAAGTACTTCCACGGAAGAACCGAGGCCATTAGAACCGTATCCGAGGAATCTAATTTGTTCGTGCGTAAGTTCTTTGAAAATATACCCAGTGACGAAAAGATCAAGTATTTAAAGGATGCCTGTAATAGCCACACCAAACAATCAAGAGATGCAGGTAACGGTTTGGGTGTTGATAGACATTTGTTTGCTTTGTTTTCGATATGGAAGAGATACATAGACGATATGCCAGAAGAGACAGCCAGAAGAAGTTCCAATAGTTCTGATTCGGACTCGACCATTGTTGGTGCTGACGACCGTATTCCAAGGGATATTCCTTCCATTTTTGCTGACAAAGGCTGGGATAAATTGAATACCACGATTATTTCCACCTCCAATTGCGGCAATCCTTCGTTGAGAATGTTTGGGTTTGGTCCGGTCAGTGCCAATGGGTTTGGTATTGGTTACATCATCAAGGACGAGAGTGTGACTCTTTGTGTGTCTTCCAAATACAGACAAACCGAGAGATTTCTCAGCACATTGGAGAATTATCTCGTCGAGATCGAAAGCATCCACAAGGAGTCGTTGAACATGGTTCCAAAACCGTCGGACTCTTCTGTTTCTCTCAAATCCGAGTTGGAGGTGAGAAGTAGGAAGTTGACGTATCTTTTAGGTGGATATGGGTATTTCGATGTAGGAGACGACGAAATCAAGTCCAGAGGCAACTCGCCCGAACCACCTTTCAATAGAAGATTGAAGGATGGATTTACAGAGAGAGAGATCGGGAAAAAGTTGAGGTTGAGCGAGTATTGAGAATGGCTGCTCAGGGTCATTTGGCATGCAGGGCATAAGTTCGTGGCTTATTTATTATATTTATTATTGAATTTGGAGTTATTTGTTCGAATATATGTAATTTATTAGATCATCGTAGAATTATGTATGATATTAGTAATAGAGGATATTAGTAATATGGTCAGTAAGGTTCGGTCCAATGGCAGACCGTCTCGTTAATACGAGCTTCGTTAATACGAGCTTCGTTAATACGAGCTATTGGTGACAATAGCATTATTTAAACCACAGAGCTAAAAGTTAACTACATTAATAGTTTAATTAACGACATTAGTAAAATGGACCATTTTAAATTCGACGCTTCCAAATTCAGTAAAAACACCTTCTTCGTTGCTGGGTACAATGTGCAAGTGTACAACTTGGACAAGATCATTGGATTGAAGAAGGACACCGATGTCAATGTTTTGTATCTCAGCCATGGAAGAGGGGGATCCCATAAAGACACCGAGATTGCGTCGTATGTGATTTTGGAGAAATATTACAAGACCAATCCGTCGAGAGAGTTGATGTGTGTAGTCTTCGACAGCAGAAACCATGGCGAGAGACTTGTGGATAGAGAGAGAAACACGGGTTGGCCAGAAGGTAATTCCACCCATGCCATGGACATGATTGGTTCTATTGACGGATGTGTAGAGGATATCCACATGATCATGGAGTATTTGCCCCATGTAATTGCTGCAGTATACCCACCCAATCCGGATATCGAGTTGACCTACCATAACATTGTGTCTGGGATTTCATTGGGGGGTCATGTCACGATTAGATTTGGGTCCAAATATCCCGAATTGGTGGAGGCGATTATTCCTGTGATTGGGTGTTCCGACTTGACGTCGTTGATGGTGAACAGATTGAAGAAACGCGGGATCGACGACGTGAACATCAACAAGAAGTTGTTCTATTGCGATTACGCCGAATTGGACTTGACTGAGGCCGAGAAGAAGTTGTATCCCGAGTCGTTCCACGAATATGTGTCGAAACGAGACATCGCGATCTACGAGAACTTCAGGTTTGACGCCATCAAGATCTATGCTTTGTTTGGGGCAGCCGACCAGATGGTGCCCCCATTGTTCACCAAGACCTGGTTGGAGATGTACCAGTCCAGTTCGCGTGGGGACAACGATGTGAAGCTGTTTTCGCAAGAGGGCAAGGGTCATGAGGTGACGACTGAGATGATTGAGAGCATTGCCGAATGGATCACTACATTGAATTAAGTAGAGAATTATAATAAATGAAATTAACAAATAACAAGTAACACCACACGACACAACACAGCACACACCACTCGTCTCCATCCTTCTTTACGCACGATGTGGCTGCATAGAAGCCCACCAACCCCTCCAAACATCGTGCTGATGCCTGAGTAAACATTATTTGTACTGAACGATACAGCGCAATACTACCAGAGTGCAACGAGTCGGATCGAACAGCGAGTGCACGAGATACCGATTGTGCAACGACAGCGATTTTATTTTTATTTCCATTTTTAGTTTCACTCGGATTTGTAACACCATCGCAACATCTCACACTTGCCGCTGCAAACACCCTCGCTATATGAGCGGTCAATAAAACACACTCAACATGACGATCAAGACCCAACTGGAAGCCGACGAGCGGGATCACATCAAAACAGCAAAGACCAGCTTGACCAAGGCGCGGTCCTCCAATTCGCTCAATAACGCCTACAAATCCTTGCATCAACAGCAACAACTGCTATCCAAGTCCAATTTGATAAATTACATCAATTTCAACCAGGACTACTCGTGTGTGTCCATCGGTCTCAAGGACGGCTACAAGATATTTAACGTGAAGCCGTTCGGCAGATGTTTCAACAAATCCGATGGCTCCATCGGCATCATCGAGATGCTCTTCTGTACACTGTTGGTGGTGGTGGTTGGATTGGGCGAACAACACCATTTGACCCCGCGAAGATTGAAGATAATCAACACCAAGCGCCAATCGGTGATCGTGGAGTTGACGTTTCCGTCGACTATTCTCTCCATCAAGATGAACAAGTCCCGTTTGATCGTGTTGTTGGAGGAACAAATCTATGTGTACGACATTGCCAACATGCGCTTGTTGCACACCATCGAGACTAGTCCCAACGCCAATGGCTTGTGTGCGTTGTCATCCAACGAATCGAACAACTATTTAGCATATCCCTCGTCACCAAAAGCGGCCAATGTTACCAATGAAGGTGTATCCACAACTGCTACGAACACCAATGTCAATAGTCTTCCCTCGAATAGAACCGGGGATGTCATCATCTTCAACGCCGAAACGCTCCAGCCATTGTCTGTGATCGAGGCTCATAAGTCCACTTTGGCGTGCTTGACGTTATCCTCAGATGGTTTGTTATTGGCCACGGCCTCGGATAAGGGAACGATTATCAGGGTGTTTTCGATAGAGACGGGAGTCAAATTGTTCCAATTCAGAAGAGGTACATATCCTACGAAGATCTATAACATTAATTTTAGCAACGACAACCGTTTCTTGACTGTGACGTCGTCGACGGAAACCGTCCATATTTTCCGTTTGGGCGAAGAGGAATCGATCAGTTTCAAGAGCAGAAAGACGAAGTCGTTGCTGTCCACACCCATTCAAGAAGAGACAGAGCTGGGGATCAAGAGACAAGCCGGCCAACACGATGCAGACGACAATTCCAGCGAAGAGGATTATTCTGACGAGGATGTGGAGGACCCTGACATGGACGAGTTGACAGAGCCCTCAGCCCTTCGGTTCAGAAGACTTTCACAGGGGTCCAATCAATCGTTCAACTCGAACAATTCCGAAGACCCCATGAAGGAGCCCATAATCGACAATTCACGGAAATCCGTGGCCAGAATGATCAGAAGGTCTTCACAAACACTAGGACGCAAGGCTGCCGAGAGAATGGGGATATATCTCCCATCGCGATTCTCGTCGATATTGGAGCCCACCCGACACTTCGCCAGTCTCAAGATCCCCAACGGAAATAACAAGGACTTGAAATCGATCAGTGCGATTGGTGAGGAATTAGAGTTGGAGGAAATAGCATCGATTGCGTCGGAGAGTTCTGCCAACCGCAGACTCTTGAACGTGATGGTGGTGACAAGCGACGGGTTCTTCTACAATTACGGGCTAGATACGGAGCGGGGCGGCGATTGTATTTTATTGAACCAATACAGTTTGACTGCCACCACCGACGATTAGGGAGAAGTAAAATAAAATAAAATGGCTCTGAATAAACGGTGTCGCCGTTACGGTTGTAGGCGGCTGGCTGGCTAACCCAATGCACTTGCTAGGGGTGCTTAGCCGTGTTGCGCAGCGACGAATCTCGGATCAATCGATGTGTAATGATAACGTGCAACATACGAAAACTGACGACGGCTCAATGATAACGGTATTGGAGAACCCAAGGAGATCGCTCAGCTTTTGGCTCTTTATATTGGTGTTTTTACCCTCAGTAACACGCAAAACTGCTCTGCCTCTCGTGTGCACCCTACTCCACCACACCCGTCCCATTCTCCACTAGCTGTCAGACCCCTTTGCATTATACTCGGAACAATTCATCGTGCGCGCCCAAGATGCTTCTTTCTTTTGTCTGATGCGCATTATCACTGGACATCTTCCAGGATATGACCACAAGTATATAAGGAGCGGCTAATTGCGTAGAAAGTGTCTCTGTTGTCACCCCGATCAGCCATGCCCAAGCCCAAGACCTCGTCCAAGACTACCGGCGTCAAATCCTCCACAGCCCTCTTTGACATCAGATTGAAGAACCTTGACCACGATGTGTTGGTGATCAAGGGAAGCGAACACGAGGCCTCGTCCGTGCTATTGAACGGGAACATCGTGCTCTCCATCCTAGAACCCATGCAAGTCAAAAAGCTCTCCCTCAGATTATATTCCACCTTGCGCTTGAGCTGGACAGAGAAGTACCAGAGCACGAGAGGGGTTGTTCCCAGACAGATGAAATACGACAAGACCATATACGAATACAATTGGGACAATTTCGACCTCTCCTCGCAGACCAGAGAATTCAACGCCCATAATGCCACGGCCTTGAAGTCCAACAACAGCTCCTCGTCCTCGTTGAAGGGATTGGGCGGTCTTAAATCCAAATCCTCGTCCAATCTTTCGTCCTTGAGTTTATCGTCGTTCAACCATTCCTCCTCCAGTTCCAATCTCAAAACAACCACCACCTTGGCCGAGGGAAATTACCTTTTCCCCTTCAGTGCCATCTTGCCCGGAACCATCCCAGAGTCTGTTGAGGGTCTCCCGGGCGGTTCTGTTGTGTACAAGTTGCATGCCACCATAGAAAGAGGAAGATTCAATAACAATTTGACTGCGAAAAAGCATCTCAGAGTCATTAGAACATTGACCCCGGATGCGGTGGAATTGAGCGAGACCATGGCTGTGGATAACACATGGCCCAAGAAGGTCGAATACTCCATCAGTATCCCTTCAAGAGCCGTGGCCATCGGCTCCGGAACCCCCATCAGTCTTTTGCTTGTTCCCATGGCCAAGGGCCTTCGATTGGGAAAGGTGAAGGTTTCGTTGACTGAATACTACTCCTATTGCGGCTCGTTTGGGCCAACTCACAGCGAGGAGAGAACCATCTGCGAGCTCAAGATCCCAAAGCCAGAAGAAGACGATGAGAACTTCCAGATGGATAAATGGGAGGTGGAAGCCTTTTTGCAATTCCCACCGTCCTTATCTAAGTGTTCCCAGGACGTGGACATTGCAACCAACATGAAGATCAGACACAAGTTGAAGTTTGTTATTGGTTTGATAAATCCCGATGGTCACGTCTCAGAGTTGAGAGCTTCTTTACCAATCGTTCTCTTCATTAGTCCCTTTGTCGCCATTAGCGCCAGACACGAGGATGGAGAAGACGAGGGAGAGGTTGCTCACCATGAAAACGAGGCAGAAGACGTGCTATTCTCTATCGATGATCAAAACTTGTCGTCAACAAGCTTGAATAACATCAATAGCAGTGGTATTGAACGTGTGGCAAGTCCAATCGACGTTATGGCACCTCCTGTTTATGAGAATCATATTTACGATAGATTATGGTCCGATATTTCTCCGGTGGACTCTCCAACAAATTCAGGTGCTACAACGCCAAATCCTACATCTCTTGGTTCTCATTCACAACATTCAAATATCGAGATCTCCAATCATTTTAACATGTCTCCTTTGGAATCTTCCTACACCCAATTGACAGAAAACTTGAGATTGTTGCATTTACAAAGACAATCGCAAGAAGAAGGTGGTATGAGTATGTCACCTCCCAGTACTAGGGGTGCCAGATTCAATATTGGAGGTGGTGATGATGATTATTTCAGTCAGAGTCCTCAATCTGCGACTATTAATACTGGAATCATGTCCCCTGGTATCATGTCCCCTCCTATACAGTACTTATCAAGAACCAATTCTACTGCTGATCTTTCTACTTCAAATACATCCATCGACTCGCTTCTGAAAGAATGGGATAACAATGTCATTTCCAAAGTTCCTTCCTATACAACTGCTATGAAATCAGAGCCCAATGAGGATTTGACTCCCTTATATGAGCCACCTTTACCTGGTTCAAACATCAATCTTGCTGAATTGGTGAAAAAGGCTGAAAGTGGAGTGGAATTCCCCAAAGCCAAACTTAAGCCTTCCTCCAGGGGTTCTTCAGCTAATGTGTCTAGTTTGGCGTACGAATTGAGTAGATCTAGAGGGTCTTCCGGAAATTCTTCACCAACAAACTCGAGAAATGTTTCATCGTCCAACTTGGCTAGTTTGAATTTGGCCAGTTTGAACTCACATCTCAACACTGCAGCCATTTCGATTTCTAAATCGCCCCAGAGAGGTGCCACTGCATTGGGTGGAGGAATGACTCCTTTATCTCAATCGCCCCAAGCACCAGCTGTTCCTGCTCAAGCTCATACCCACATCCATAGAGTTCCCACCACGGGATCGGGATCAACTCTGTTAACGAATTCCAACAGCAATTCAACTACGAATTTGAAGGGACACACCAGATCAACCAGTAATGTGAGACCTCCCATGTCTGCACGCACGTTGAGTAGCTCCAGTTCCAATAGCAAAAGTAACTTGAGTTTGAGTAATTTGTCTTTCTTGCATAGAAAAAAGTCGGAGAAGAAGTAGAACGACTTTAATTGGGGTATTTTTTTATCAGTAATGTTGTGGGTCTGTTGGTTCGAGTTTGTTTTTGCGATTTATAGTTGTATAATAGTTTAGAAAACCATAATAAAAGAAAGCTTTATGCTGGAGGGTGTAGGAGAGAGAAGAATCAATGCTATTTGACTATAGTATAGAAAATACAGAAAATATATATATTCAACTGGAAATATATAGTCTTACAGTCAGCTTCGGTATACACCTGGTCATAACACGACAACGATAGCCTTGCCAGATACAACATAATCAAACAATCGCACCTCCTAATAGAAGGAGATAATTATTGATAAAGAACAAGGGTAATATCCAATTGTAGCCATGTTCAGAGATAGAACCAATTTGTATATATCGTACCGTCGTACTTTTCCCCACAGACTCAAGCCAGCTGTAGAAACGAGCACCAGATCAAGATTGGATGAATTGGCAGAGGAAGAAGAGGGATTGATGGCAAATGGGGCCAATAACAGACAATCGATAGAAATGACGGAATTACCGCCGTCCTTCTTCGACATCGGAAGCGAAATCGACGAACATTTGAAATATATCGACGGAAAAGTCAACTCGTTAAACGGTCTCTACAAGAAGAATCTCTTGCCTGGATTCAATGACAGAACCCACGACGAGGAGGAGATCGAGAAGCTCAATTATCTAATAACCAAGAAATTCCAGACATGTTACAATCTCGTCACACGATTGGAATATTTGCGGAACCACGGAAAGTTCAAGAACAACGATGAAGTGATGATGTTGGAGAACATGAAGAAGAATTACGCCTTGAAGATCCAGACCGCATCCTCTGGCTTCAGAAACATCCAGAACAATTATATCCGGTTCTTGAAGGACGACGAATACGAGGAATTACCCAGTGCCAACACCTCAAACGTCAATTCGACATACAATCCTGCTCTTGAGGAGACCGCCAACATCGAGTCCTATTCGCAACAAGCATTAACAACCTCCAAACAATTGCAGATGAGCACAAGCGACCAATTCATCAAAAATCGAGAACAGGAAATATCCAAATTGGCCCAGGGGGTTCTAGAGGTCAGTTCCATTTTCAGAGAAATGGAACATATGGTGATTGAACAAGGTACAATCTTGGATAGAATTGATTATAACTTGGAGAACGTGAAGATCGATGTCATTGACGCAGATAAACAATTGAATAAGGCCACGGTTCACCAGAAGAGAACGCAAAAGTGCAAGATCATCTTTCTCTTGGGGTTGATCGTTCTTGCGTTGATCATAATCGTAATAGTCAAGCCCAGAAACCATAGTAGTGGCAGTAATGATAACCACAATATTGATGACAAGGACAAGGGTAATGGAAATGGTGGAGATAATATAAGTAATGGAGATGATTCGAGTACAGATCCAGAAAACAGCGCAGATAATGTGTATGAAGCAAACGAAGACCAATTTCTAACTGGCTCGTTCTATTTAGATTAGCTATAAATAAATTTAATGAGGGATTCTATTTTTATGCCGTACTACAACTCAGTAACAAATTAACTCTTTAAATACAACATCGAAAAGACAGAAAAGTTGCAACACAAAACAAAAAACAGTACTCTATTTAAAACCCATACCGAATTCATTCAAACAACACATTTTAAGAAACAAGCTCACATAATACACTTTGAACAAAACAAGTAATACCCCAAAACAAAAACACCCAACCTTTGAAAAATCAACGAAGTCTCTAAATGCCTATCTCAATCCAGCATATGGACCGTCTCTACCTAAACTGGCGGCTCCGAAAGCTGGCTTTGTCTTTCTCATTTGGTGCATAGGAGCAGCAGAAGGACCAAACCTCTTTGCCTTGGAAGATGCACCACCAATCATGAAATCTGGATTTGACAAGAGTAAGGAGTCATTGACTCTTCTTTGAGGTTGAGGAGGTTGTTGTGGTGGTGGTTGTGCGTAGTATTGTTGTTGGGGCTCTTGATATTCAGGTTGTTGGACAAATTGAGGGTTGTGTTGTTGGAATTGAGGTGAAAATTGTTGATAATTGTATTGGAATTGTGGATTTTGATGCACCATACCACTATATGGGTGTGAAGAGGTGCTGACTTGGGAAGGTGGCTTATTGTTGTAATATTTAGGATTGACAGCTCTTTGACTGACACTGGTGAAATCAGAGCCAACATCAGACTCGTTATCGGCGTTGAGAGCATTCAAGTTTGTGTTCGAATGATCATAAGCCAAGTCTGGATATGGTTGGTTTGGACCTTGCAATTGGTAGCCATTTCCGTCCACAGTAGAATTTATTGGATAAGGTAAACCACCAGATTGGGAGCTGGAGCCGTAAACTTGATCGTCTAGGTCCCCAATTTCAGGTGTAGCAGATCTTGGTTCGACATTTGGTGATACAAATCTCTGGACTGGAGAACCAGGTCCATCCATCAAATTAGGCTTGGATCCAGATTCGTCACTCAAAGTAGTGTATTTCTGTCCAAGATTGCCATTGTAATTGGGACCGGGTCTAAGAGAGGTGTTTCCAGTGAGTGAACGGCTATTTGAGCTGATATTCATATTAGGTAAAGGCGGGACTTGTGAATAGTCCAATTTGGTAAAATCCTTCTGTTGCGAATGATTCATGCTATTATTCGTGTAGACGGACTTGGCATCCAATGTGGTGAAGGAATTCTTAGTGTCATCATAATCCTCGTACTTACCGGTGGCTAATGGATGTTTATAAACGTCTTTTCCGTAATTGTAGCTGGTGTCGCCCATCTTGAAGTCCATGAGATTTGTTTGTTCTTCGAAGCTGGTCAAATCATCGGATTCCGGTTTCGAAGCAAAGGTGGCACTGAAGATATACAAAAGGAAGGCAGTCAAGTTGAAAACAGCGGCCGGGATTAAGAGCCAGGATAACCAAGTTTCGTGGGGATGGAATAACAAGATGCTGATAACACAGAACAAGGTGCTGGCCAAGAAAGCGAGGAAACTGGAAGTAGCTGCTACGAGGAAAATGACAGAAGAACCAGTCAAGGCGGTGAAATGGGCCATGAATCCTATAAGGATGGAGATCAAGGTCAAACCGGCCGCAACAGGACTGACCACAAGCATCTTGGCCAAAGTGTCTCTTTTGTCGTCAGAAAAGAACCAATCCGCGGTGTCATCGAGAGAGGTTAAGCCCGAAGGAACGTAAGGAACAAGAACGCTGGAGCAATTATTACCGGAACAATAGCCAAAAACACCATAATCAAGCGAGGAGGTGGAGGCCAATTTCAACGAGGTGATTGGGGACGAGATGGTGGACAAGATCAAGATCGCTAATGAGATCACCAGCAAGATCACCCCAAAGCTGGAGAAACCAAAGGTGACGGCAGACATGAGTTAATGGAGTTATTCAACGGAAGCACCCTCGTCTATGTGAGATGAAAAATGAAAACGAAAATGAAAACACGATCTGAGCTAGAATGTGGTTGCAATAGATGCTAAGTAAATCGTCCTAGACGCAATTATGCTAGATCACACTATCCGAATCACGTAGAGTTAAAATAGTTTAGACGTCAAGGTGGAAAATTCTCTTGTCAATAGGGGCAGATGCTGCAATTATGCTGGTGGATCACTGATAGGAATGGAGATAAAGGCACGGCTCAACCAACCCGCACTATTGCACTGTTAGAGATGGGACGAGCTACGAGGAGAACTTGGTGGGAGAACACAGATGGGGTGGGCTATGCTCACTATTGGGGACAGATACTATCCCAAACACCCACCAATCTGTTCTTAGACCCAATTATTCAACCGCTGTCGCGTCTGTTATCGCAGTTGAACGTTTTAGCCACACCATTTTGCTGCAGCACCCGAAACAGCAAAGACATGTCCTCGACGGGATCTGAAACACCAAAAATCGCAGTTAAATATAATTCTGAGACGCTTTTACCATTATTTCTCTGATTATCCCCGTCCTTCGCAATACCGGTGTTGTGTGTGCTGTTCTCTCATTCTCTCTATATTTAGATCGCACCAATTAGGCAATGGCGACGTGGGTTTCTGTTTGGATATGCTGCTGAACCTAATGCGATCCCTTTTGCAGCTCGACCTTCGCCCAGATCCAAACACCGTTCAGCGAGATGGCGCTCGTTTATAAATAGATAAGCCCATTCCAGTCTCCAACTACACCCTATAATCATCATAATCTCATTAAATGCCCCTAATAATTAACAACCCTATCGTGTTTACCTTCGTACCAACAATCCGGAACCTCCAAAATGTATCTTTCCATGGCCTCTCTGAATCGCGTCCGATATTGTTTTGGTGTCACAATAGTTGGATCCTTCCCTTTACCACCTCCAATCAAATGAGTACCCTTCACCCAATTCTCTACCCTTTTGTCCCAAGTAAACGTTCTGATACAATCAATGATCCCCACATACAACTTTTTGTTGTCAGAGTCATCGATACCAACCACCAAGGAGTAATCCATAACGTCCATCGACGACAAGAACGCAGTGTCGTTGAATAAAGACCCTCTCAATAACCTTTTACTGTGCTCTCTCACAAACAAGGGGCTCTCATAAATAAATTCAACCATATTCTCATCCAAAAGCACTTCATTCTCTTTACCCGTCTGCTCAACATGTCTGTTTCTCATCGAGCCCTTCAAGTCAAAGATTCTGCTCGTCTTCCTATTGTAGAATAAATTCTCCATAATTAAGAAATCCATCTTAAAGTTCTTCCCTGTAATAGGGTTCTTGATATGAATTTGGTAGAAGCCAAAAATTTTTGCAATAGCCGTAGTCAATGTGTTAAATATCGATTGACTCATGTATTTGAAGTAGAAAGGTGCAATGGCAACAAATGATTCTAGTTCCGATTTAGATAGCTCTTTGATGATAAACCTATTATCCAATGTCTTTAAGAAACTCGAGCCACTTTTACCACCACTTGAGTCCCATTTAACACATCTTGATAAACTTTGAACGAAATTTTCATCGTAATGGCATGCCTTCCTAAAGGCTTCGAACTGTTCACTATAAAAAATCCTACAAGACAAATTGGATTGACCATCTAAGTACTGGTACTTCAAATGAGTAGTGTTTAACTTACCCATGATGGATTCCAATTCTCCTTTAGAACTCTCGCTGGCCTTAAATTTCTTCTCCATTTTAGCGAAACTTGCCTGTTTCTTCTTGTGAATTTCGTTCAATACATTTAATGGTTCAGTGTCATTCTCCTTCATTTGTTTGATCTTCTGTTTGTAATCATTTGACGAAAGACAGAATGCAACCAACGAAGATGGTTCATCTTCTCTAACAATAACATCGGAATCAACGAATGCATGCTCTGAAGCTGAGAGAGGATATTCCAAAGGTGCCCATAACGTGGCAGATCTATCTGCCCAAAAGTTAGTCAAGGTCTTCAAGAGAGAAATCTTTTCGGGCTGTGGTATATCGACTTTTTGGTCCGAGCTAGAATCTCCGCCTGCACTCTTTTGAGATTCAGAGACGACTCCCTCATCTTTAACTTTCGTCTTTTCTGGATCACCTTCGATCTCTCCTTCAGCGTTACTCTTCCTTCTTTTGCTTGCAATTTCTTCGTCAATAATGCTTTCGATGTTTTTGATGCTGTGGTTCAAGTTCACGGAATCATATCCATCTAGCTTATCGAGCCTTGCCTTCTTGATATCCATTCTTCGTTTGCTCTTTGTTGTCTGGTGTCCCTCGTCTGAACTATAGCCTGCTTCATCTTCGATATTAACGGCATCTTCAATTTTCCGATAGACCTCAACAATTGGTTTCGAAGATCCAACAGCATTGGCACGTCTTCTACTCAATTTCCTCCTCTCTTTCTCTCTTTGCAATTCGAATTCCATGGACAATTGATCAAAATGCATCTGATCAAAAAGATTTGCCAAGTGCATTACTTTAGTCGAATTGGAGGCACTTCTAGCTTTATTCAATTGGATTTCAAATTCCTTAGACTTTGGAATCATAGAGGTAGATGCAGAAGCTTGAGTGACACCAGGTTTTGGCTTCAACGTAACAGATGTCTGTCTTACAGGAATTTTAGATGTCGTTGGAAGAATGTTGGAAGTAGGCATATTTTGTTTTGCAGCTGGGACTTTCAAAGGCTTGAGAGATGAGACTTCATTGTCTACAGCCCCACTAAGGATTCTTTTGTGAACAAGTTGTTCACTACTCTCCGAAGTATTTAAGTGACCTTTCTCATGCTCCAACAACGCCTCCATCTTCAATACTTTATCAAGTACATTATTCTTTGGTAGCAATTCATCAATATCCTCATGGTTTATTAATTCATGTATCTGATCCAGAGCCCCAGTAAATTCATTATTATGTGCAAGTTCATGTTTTTCATGAATTTCGGTCCTTGAATCATCTGTAATCTCTTTAAACCCTTTTTTCTCTTTACCTGAGTTCATTCGTTCCCTGGGGATATCATTCATCTCGACTTCACTTTCATCGTCTGAGCTGTACTTGTCCATCAAAAACTTCTTTAATTGAAACTGCGTTATTCTGGTTATATCATTTTCACTTGGCAAATATTGTTTCTCAAAATCTTGAAATTCGTTATCCCACCATACACTCAATTCTTGAAGAGACCTCAAAACTGAATTTAATGGTAGATGAATTGAAGGAAGAGTAGAGTTGTAAATGTCGAGCACCTTTATCTCTAAATCTTTCGACTGTTCCTCCACTTTCAATTTCAATTCCTCTATCCTCTTTAAACCAGCTTCCACTTTGTCTATGGTATCTAATTTGACTCTATTCAACCTTGATAAAATACTTGCGAAGAATTTCTTTGACTTCTCCTGAATATGGCTATATGTTTCACTTTTTAACTCAACATCCTTCTCTGGAGTGTATTGCAATTGCTTTCTCGGAATTACAATCTCAAATGTCTCAACTTGAGAATACTCGATACGAATAGCCAAGTCGTTCAACCCGAAATATCTGATATGGTCTTTAAAATAATCATGAGAGCAAGAATAATTCAACACCTTGACGTTCTCACTCCAGAAAGACAATTCCAAGTACTTCCCAAAGGAGAAGCAATATGTCTCATCGCTCATTTTGATCATCGGGGTGGATGTATGACATTTCTTACAATAACTCCACATTAGTCTCTTATTCTGTGAGTCATTTGCAACTGATGATGGAATCTTGTGGATCTTCTCCAATACAACGTCCAATTTCCCATTACCATGAACATAGGATTTGAAATGGTTAGAGTGAGTCTCCCCACATTCTTCACAAATTTGGTTCGCTTCCATTAGAATTTGATCCAAAAATAGTCCCAAACATCTATCGTTATCAGTATAATAGTCAATATTACCAGTATTTGGACCAACACATGGAGTATAGTTTCTGATCGAGACCATTGAATATAAGAAGGTGATGTTTTTATGGAATACTGGGTATAATTGATAGCTGGTGTAACTCATGCAATTATTCCAAGTTCTTGATCTGAAATTGAAAGTGGACTGCAAGGATTTGAGTCTTAAATCACTGATATGCTTATATATATTCAACATATCTTCATTTTTCTTGGGTAATTTATCTATATCAATTAGAACATTGAACTTCTCCACCAATTCCGGTTCCAAATCATCAATACTGTTTGAGGACTGAATTTTGTTGTTGAATTTTTCGAATTCAAGCAACCTTTTCTCGGCCTCTTTGACGTGTTTCAATATATATGGCAATGGAAACCTAACACTTGGAGAGACAGAAAGTGCCCTCTTTTGAGAAAGATTGATGTAATCTTCTGCAAACAACGAGCTTGTCTCACCTGGAGTTTCTATGACTTCTTCTGGCGTTTTCTCTGAGAATGTGACACATTGATTTTCAAATAGCTTCTTTTCAAACTTCTCGTTAAATTTGGCAAAAATCATCGTCTCGACGGCATATTTGATGCTAGTCAATAGATCCTCATCACCACCCCGCAACGCAATTGTAAATCCTGATTCATAAGAGCTACCAGTGAAGAAGAGGAACGTCTTGATAATATCTTTGTGCACGTATTTTTTAACTTCAAATATTTTACAAGTACCGAGTGTTCCCACCTTGAAAAATAAGTCATTGACCGTTGAAAATATGTCAGCTTTGGTGTATCTGGAAATTCTCTCAATTACTTGCGGCTTCACATTGGAAATCACGGAGATACCAGAGGCCTCTAATTTCTTCTCGGCTAACCCACAAACTGAATCGCCCGCAACAACAATATCAGGTTTCAAATTAATCAACTTCTGTACTATGTTATTCACATAAACTGATTCTTGGTTTGATAGAAGTTTAAGACTTATAAATTGTTCCTTGTTCTTTAGATATTCGATGGGAAACATTATCAAAGCAATCTTTGGCTCCAAGACTTTACTCGCCATATTCTTCAAATCAACATTTTTTGTCATAAACATACCATCGATGACTTCTGTATCACGAATGCGTCCACCGGCAATCTTCTTGATTTTTATATATTGCTTGATATCTAAGGTATCATTGATATCAACCAAGTCGATCTTGTCTAACAATGGTTCAAGGATATTTACCCACTCATCCCTATGTTGTACCTCACCATCTTCCAAACATTGCACCAATATTTGATGAAGATAATTCTCAAACTCGGTCTTAATAATCCTGCTAGGGGTCGAAAACTTCACTACCGGTTGTGATATTAAAGGAGCCTCTTCGATGGCTGCAATAACAGTATTTTGTCCATTCACATTGAGGATGTTACTGTTTGTCAATAAACTTGTTGATGAATTTGATTTCAACGCTGGAAGGAAAGGGTCAGCTGTCATGGCATTTGTCAAATTGGAAGATGACCTCTTTGTTCTGGATACACTCTTACTTTTTCTTCTTGAACGCATTCTCAATAACGAAGCGTGTGCCCTCTCACTAGATCTGAAGTTATGATGCTTCTTGTCTTTGATGAAATCGTCATCTTTGTCGACCTTGGGTTGTATTAACGAGGTATAAAGGGACATTACTTGTTCATCTTCACTCTCGCTTTCATCCTCCTCGTCATCCGTGGACAACTCTTCTTCGAGATTCAAGTTTAAGTTGCTATTGGATTTAATAGATAAAGCATCAGAAGATTTACTTTTATCATAATATGAGTATAGATCAAAGCCTCTTCCACGTCTATTAGCAAAAGAATTGATGGCCTTTCCAGTAAAACTTCGACTGACGGGGATTTCAACAGATTCACCTTTTCTTGTAGTTGGGATGGCCATTCTTGGTGGAGGAAGTGGAGCGGTGAAAACAACATTATCTCCTTCGGGACTTCGCATAGCAGACGCGTTATTAGATGACTCTCGATACAATGATCTTGTAGGAGTTGAAGGTTCTTCAATTGAATCAGCTTCACCATCTGGATCTCTTTTGAAGCTTATATCTTCGTCGAATCGAAGTTTCTTACCGATCTCTTCCTCCTTTTTGATCATGGACAAATTGCTTCTGACTCTTCGTATGCTCGTACTATTTCTTCTAGAAGTGGACTTCTTCACTTCTTCTTCATCATCATCATCAGAAAGATATACAATCACATCATTATAGCATGGTTTGCATACTCTGATCTTTTCTTTGGGATTTCTCTTCCTGTATACAAACAAAGTACAATCATTGCAAAAAATCTGTCCACAGAATCTACAATGATGTTTTCTACGGAAAGCCGTGAATGCTCTTTGACAATTGAGACACTCAACTGCTAAAGCATCTTCCATCCAATGCTGTTTGGAAATTCCACCCGTTTTCAAGGGATTGAGATTTGCCTTGAACCCAAAGATGGAGAAAGAAGAATCGTCGATTGTTTCAGCGTCAGATGAATCGTCCGATAATTCGATATCATTCGGTAGATTCTTGAAGAGATTTGAAATCTTCTGCAAGGAGGAGCCATTTTTTCCCACGAATTCCGTTACTACAGGAGAAGCATTATCCTCCACTTCCTTTATGGCCGACACGGGCTGAACTTGGGGCTTTACCTTCGGTAGATCGATGGTGGAGATTCTCAAGGATCTTCCGTCTGTCTTGACCTTGGGAAGTTTACCATTATTTGGGAAAGTTGACGAAGAAAAGGCTGCTGGTAGATCTGTGTTATAACTGACAAAGGAAGCCGCTATGCTATCCGTGTCGTTGATCTGTGTGGTGTCATTGAACTCAGTCTTCTCGCTGGAAGGAGTCAAATCAAGCTCATTAATAGCCAATTGCGAATCCTTGGATTCTACATGTGTGGAACTAGCTATATCCGAGCCTTTCAGATCGTCATCCATTGGCGACATGATTTCATTCTCAGGAGTGGCAGACTCCTTTGATTCGGAGGTGTTACTGGTCAACGGCGGCGGTGTGGTATCCAAAATCGCCGAGGCCGATGTCTTGACATTGGTCATATCAATACCACTGAAACTCTTCATGCCCACATTCAACACAGGCTCGGATTTGATGTTTCGCACAGCATCGGGGATGGAACCAGGTAGCGATAAATGAGATGTTTTGGCTGAAGATGGCGAAGATTGGACCTGAGGAAGATAATTTTGAACGGCGGTTGTCGCATTGGCAGTTACTTTCTTTAAGGTACTTTTCAATAACGATGTCAATGGCCTGTATTCCTCCTGTTGTTCAGGTAATATGGGGAAAGAGGTGTAATTATCGTCTAGACGGCTCTTTGTCTTGTCGTTTTCGTTGGACTTATCGTTCGAATCGGAGGACATGTTGAATTTAAAGCACTCCGCGTACGAAAGTACGAGATTTTAATATCTGTTTTGAGCCAACTAATTGACCACAATTAATGGTATTGATGAGATAAGTTATGATATACAGATCATGTGATGGTGGGAAAGACACGACTAAATGGCGGTGAAAGTGGCGATTATATTCAAATAGTCATTTTAAATAATTCCATCCATTACTTTTATATAACATATTTTCCATTTAACTCCATTTCATAAATCAACCGTTGTATTATCTCTGTCAATCAATGACAGCCTCTTCCCAAGTACATTAACTTCACCAACACTATAACTCTTGTTTGTACCATAAAACACCATATTTCATTAGTTGTATAATATAATAATGATAATCTTGTTCGTCTCATAAGTTCATTTTCTCTCTTCCTTTTCCTTGACTCTATTAAAATGTACCGGCTGAACCGGCTGAAAAAAAGGAAAGGATCTGGATCGCATTTATGTCCGTCATCACCTTAGTTCTGTCGTCATTTGTAATGATGAAAAACGATTAGCCTATGTTCCACATCTCACCAGTTTCATTTGAATACAATGCGGAACCTGCCAATTTTTCTGAGTGTGAAAACGCATACGCTTTGATTAATTTGTATACCTCACTGGAATTGGTGTTATAAGGTGTTCTGTATAAATAACCGTCCACATGCTCATATTTCTTTGGAATAGACTTTTTTTTAGGGGTCTTTCTCAATTTAAGCAGATAGCCCCATTTAGTTGCAGCTCCATATGAGTTAATGGTATTTGAAGCCCATATAAGAGCTGTCAATGTCGCCCCCAGCTTGACACAAGTATTTCCAGAGGCAGCCGCTATATTTGACCCAGTCCCAGTAGCAGCAACCATTGTTGGTACACAAGCGGCCATGTACATCCCTGTGGCCATATTGATCATTCCGTTGACTGTTTAGGCTGCTCCATCTATAGCCGAGTATCGCCATAAAGTCACATTACTCTCTGGTTCGAGGACAATCAATCCTGAACTTTTATCCGAATCATAGGGCCGAGCCCTTGTCATAAGGAAGTAAATAATTACGAAGATTAAAACATGTTCATATCCTCTTATACTTTCAAACACCCCCGAAATTCTGTTTTTCAGAAACTTTAAATTGTCATTTCACTTCAAATCCTCCAAATATCGCAATTGTTATAACCACATGATTTCTTGTTCTCGTTTTTAATGTTGATAACCCTCTCTCTCTAAGTATAAAGTACCTTCCTAATCCGGTATCTACTTCAATTTGGTTGGTAATGACACGATTTTGATGAACGTGATATATGTCATGTGATCATGATAACCCTAACCAATTATTCCTTTCTTTACATTATAAGGCTATCATATTCATATATTAATACTGATGGATAATCCTTTCTCATCCTCTCCACCTCAAATTGGCATTAAAAATGAAACTGAAAAACCTTGGTTATGAGTTCCGGTGGTACATAAAGGGCGATGTCTCCTCAACTCAATATGCAACACTAGACCATAAAAACAGTCGAGGACAAGAATATTCAATCTCTATTACGTTTCCAATCCCACCTCTTCTCTCCCATCATCCACATCTCCGGAAAACCCACACCACCCTCACCACCCTCCTCCACCACTAAAGGGTGTGCGTTGTCGAAAACCACCGTTGTCAACATCGAAGACAAAGATGAATCGAGAAGTTGACCGTTACGACGCAATTCAGTCATATAGACACCGTAGGATATCCGTAGAACTGTTTTCGCGATATAGTATATCTCTTTTATTATCGATTCACTTGGAAATCACATCCAACAGTTAATTGGGGCTTATCGGTATTTTCCACTTCTGTCCATCCCTTGACAATTGCATCCAGTGGTATCGTTTGACGAAATAAACGAGGTCCGTCCATTCCGCAATTGCGCTATAACACCCATACTCAATGTCCTCGGGATTGCAAAGACGTCGTGGTGGTAACAGGTCCACCAACACCACCGTGGACGACTCGACAAATGACTCCCCAGCGGAAAACGAGCACAAGATCGCCTTTGACCCAAAGGACTTGGAACAGAGCAAGGAGGAGATCAAGGTCCCCTTGTTGACCTTGATGGAGGAAGTGTTGTTGATGGGTTTGAAGGATAGAGAAGGATATTTGTCCTTCTGGAACGACAATATCTCGTATGCCTTGAGAGGCTGTATACTCTTGGAATTGGTGTTCAGAGGCAAAATCACAATGGTCAACGACCCGGCCAGAAGAAGATTCGAGTTGAGCGACAGATTGATCGAGGTCATCGACGACACCAACACGGGAGAAGTCTTGTTAGACGAGACTTTGAAATTGATGAAGAACGACGAGCAGAACTTGTCGGTCTCCAATTGGATCGATCTTTTGAGCGGGGAAACCTGGAACTTGTTGAAGATCAACTATCAATTGAAACAAGTCAGAGAAAGATTGGCCAAGGGTTTGGTTGATAAGGGTATATTGAGAACAGAGAGAAAGAACTTCTTTCTCTTCGACATGGCCACTCATCCAATAACAGATAAAACAACCAAGGAATCTGTCAAGAAGAGAGTTTTGAGCTTATTGGTTTCCAGAACGTTGCAACTTGAGAGTTCCAGCAACTTCCCAGCCGACACAAGCTTCAAATACTTGAGAACCATTGCTTTGGTCTGCGGTTCCTATGCTGCCAATGTCTTAGAGAATGTGTTGGTAAACTTGGGCTACGACCAAAGAGATAAGGCCTTTGGTAGAGCTGATGAGATCTTGGCTGAATTCACCGAATATCCATTCAACTTGTCTAAATCAAGTGCCTTTGGCGTTGGTGCTAACCTTGGCGAAGAAGTCAATAAAGAAATTGAATCCAGCGCACTCTCCGATTTGCAATTGGAAGTCGTTGCTGCTGTAATTAGTGTTTTTTCCAGAATGGATTCCATTTTATAAGTGCAACTTTATAATCTTACACTTTCCTTAATCTTCATAGTAAGTAACAGAGAAGCAGGAGGACCAGTCGACTCTTTAGAGTTTTTATATATGTATTTCTTACAATTCGTTATATAAGTAGTGATCTATGTAGATAATATGTAAAGACATGCTGAAAATCAAGATGTGTATGAAACCGTCGATATACCCTGGAAAGCACAGGATCATCAACGATAGACCAATGGCTGAATTATTTATCTTCCAATAGTTGCTGTAAAAAGATACTCAGCTTATGAAGGACCCCGACAGAATTGTTGGAATCATCTAGTTTGCTATCACTTAATTGACTTACGAAATTGAGAATAACAGATCTTTTGGAGTCATTGTACGTATCACCACACGATTCCCACCACATCCCACCACCTAATCCATGTGATTTAACGTACCTGGCTTTGATCTTTGCTGAATGCTCATTATCATACGTAACAAATAACCTTTTATCTTTATCATAACAGAAAGCACTGACTCTTCTGTGATCAAAGTCCTCTTGAGTCCCCGGTAATGGGAGAGAATTGTAGTTCCAGATACCTTGTTCTCCGTTTGATCCAGTGCCAACACCTTCAAAAGATTGGCCTATTGCCCCCTCGGTATTCAGGAATCCTCTCCCATATAGAGGCATACCCATGATCAATCTATGAGGAGGTATTCCTGCCTTTAAGTACATCTGGATGATAGAATCACAGCTCAATTCTCCGCCAAATAAATTAGAATGGTATTCTGTAGTAGATGACCAACTCCCAGAAAAATCGTATAACATAAGATTCCAAAAGGAAACATACTGATCCATTTCCGGGATATTGAAATGTTGCAAGTGTTCTCTACTGGCTGGAGCAGCCAAGGTCAACAACAACGAACCTCGTTTCATCAGATATTGGTCCTCCAACTTATTCATTCTGATTCTAAGGGACCTGAACATTTCAAGATAAAAGAGACCCTCCTCCTTATTTCTTGGATATTCCCAGTCCAAGTCAATACCATCAAATCCATATTCCTGAATGAATGACATACTGGAGTCTATGAAAGTGTTGAATTTATTGGCATCTTGCGAGAGAGCGCTGAAGATATGCTCTGCACCCCATCCTCCGATGGAGAGGGAGATCTTCATCGAGCGGTTCCTTTGTTTCAATTGGAATAATTGGCCAACACATCCGTTAGCGGCAGAAAGACCGTCCTTGGAAGAGCTCAAGGGGATCTGAAGATCAGCCCATTCGTCTGTGAACTTCAATTCACCAACATTATTGATGGTGAGGAAGGAGTAGAAGAGGTTTGTGATCACTTCCGCGGGAATATCAGCAGGGAAATGTTTGGCATGATAAATAGACCAACTGGATATGGTGTTAGTGGGGTGACTCCGTCTACATTCTCATATACTCACTTGGAATAATAAAGACAGGTTCTATAGCCTGTGGCATTATCTATGCTGCTCAATGGGGTCTGTTTACGTCTATTAATCATATTTGAGAGAGGATATAGAACAAGATATAGCAATAATTGGATGCTGATCAAGAGACATAAATAATACGGGAACCACTGTTTGACCTGAGAGGTCGTCTTCATACACGAGATAAGAATATTTTCTTGGCCCACTAAAAAACACGCGATGTCTTAATGTCAGATATACGTGATATCTACAATATGGAAGTAATTTGTGTTTCCATTGGAATTGCAACCACAGAGTTGGAGGCTGAGGATTGATTAGATGGAGACATGCGACCTGATTTTGCACCCACGCAAGGCCATATCACGTGTCTGTATGTCCCAAGTCGCTGGACATTTGAACCACACAGTCTGGAAATTTTCCAACTGTTTACAGTGGAAGAGAGAGGTGGAAGGAGATAGAGCTGTGGAATTAATAAGAAGAAGCGGTTGATCTGGATCCAAGCGTCTTTGTATTGACTCGTGTATAGAAAATAAACCTTGTACAAAAATGAGCGAGTCGGAAAATGAGTCTAGAATAGCGGCAACAGAGGAACATGATGAAATAGAGGACAAGGAAGAAGGACTCAACAGTGAGGAAGAGGGAGATTTATTTGGGGACGACGATGATGAAGAGCAGAATCAGAGCATAATTGCTCCATCTCGTGACGAGGACGATGATGAAGAGAACCCGAGCGAGGACGACAGAGACCTAAAAGAGATGGAAGTGTCGATTCCCCGTCATACCACCACCTTGACGGGAATTAACGACTTGCTATCGGTCAAAGTGCCAGTTTTTCTTTCGGTGGAACCAACCCCGTTTGACCCCGAGCAATTCAAAGAGGCGTTCAATGCTAAGGACAAACAAGAAGAGGCCGACGACAAGTTGATCAACGAGAACACCATCCGTTGGAGATATGCCCACGATGGTAGTGACAACATCTATAAACAATCCAACGCCCATTTCGTCGAATGGGACGATGGTTCGTTATCGTTGAAGATTGGTAACGAGATCTTCGACATCGTCCAAAGACCAATCGAGGACCAGTTTTTGGTGATATCCCACGAGAAACACGAGGTGTTGCAGACCGACTCGTTGTTCACCAAATCTGCCAATTTGGTGCCTTCCTCTACAACTTCAACTACACATACTAAATTGACACAAGCTGTGATGAGAAGACAAAAGAAGTCGCTGGCCTTGAACATCGTGATCGACAGGGATCCTATGGAGGTGCAGAGATTGGCCGAGGAGAAGGACAGACAAGCTGATATTCTCAGAAGAAGAAGACTCCAAAAATTGAGATTGGAGGAGGAAAGAGTGGAAAGAACCCCTTCACCAGGTTATGGAAACACAGCAAGAGGCTCCAGGGGACAAGAACAATCCTATGAGAGATTTGAAAGAAACTATGCAAATGAATATGAAGATGATGGATTTATCATAGACGATGAGGAAGATGATGAATATGACGAAGGTGCCGAAAGATTGAAGAAGCTTAAGGCTCAAGGTGCTGCTAAATATAAGAGAAGTCGTAACGATGAGGAAGAAGAAGAGGAGGACGAGGAAGAGGAAGAAGAGGACGAGGAAGAGGAAGTCGTGTCAAGAAAGAAGAGAAGAGTCATTGATGATGATGAAGATGATGAGTAATTTTGTCCATGAACAATCCGAAGTTAATTTCTTGTATTGTATTTATATGTATCTTTATATTTGTGATGTAGACTAATTACACTTTCCATTATTATAATTGCCAATTTTATTAACACAAACATACCCACCGTTTGGCACAACTTCTTATAAAACACATGGTGAATATTACAAGGACATAAATCAAAGAATGAAATCAAAAACCAGCTACCTGTACAAAATTAGAGCCAACTTAACAAACAAAAACACAATATCAATGAAATTATAACATTATTAGTAATAATACTAATAAGACCTTTATTGGGCCGATGTGGTCGATATCACTATAGAAACATTCTCCTGATGAGGAACTAATGGATCATTCGCATTCTCGGATTTGTTAATCACTGAACTCGAACTCAATGGGGACAGTCCAATCGTATGTTTAAATGGATCATTGAGGGAAACAGGATGCGGAGCTGCCAAACTTTGTTCATCATCCTCGCTGAACTCGAAATCAACTAAATTACTCTCATTATCAGAATCTAAGATAGATAATCTTTGTTGAATTCCTCTGGTGGTATTACCAACCATATCAGGAGGATTATGAGTGCTGGAAAGAGATTTGCTATGCTTTCTTCTAATCGGGTGTAGTCTTGGGGGAATAAAGTCATCCCCATTCATTACGACTTGAACAGGAACAACAGTACCAGCAATATCTGTGTTTGAAGATTCGGAGAAATCATCCTCAGGATTGTCTGCCTTTTGAGAGACATTGTTTCCTGTTTGACTTGGTAATAACTTATAGGCATATTGAATCAAGAAGTCAACGACTGATTGCGATAAATCGTACTCCGATGGATCCAAGTCATGGTCAGGGTGTGATAATATTGAGGGCTGGAAAATTGCAGCTAAATTCCGTGAAGACATCAAATTCTCCTCCGAATGAGTTTGAACCATCGTTAACAAATCAAGGATATAGAATAATAGTTGCTTAGATAATTTTGGCAACGAATTAACCAAGATTTTGTATTCATCAATGGCATCACGAATTTCTTTTGTCAATTTCTTGTATTTTTTGCCCTTTCTCCTCTTGTCAGGAGCCTCGGGTGCAAGTCTATTTGTATCTATTCTAATTTCTCTCGCACTAGATTCCACCGATGGTATGGGGGACTCTAACACTTTAATTGGGGTCTCTGGCAACTCTATTGAAGGTGAATCAACATTCTCTGAAATGGTTTCTGTTTCCTTCTTTCGTAAAATTGGAGCTGGGAACAGCTCGGCTGTTTTGTCTTTGTTCTTATTCTTGGGGTTGTCGGCCTTATACTTCATATAGCTGATGATTCTCGCTCTCTTTATTAAAGGCAATCTGAACTCTTCATATAAGTTGAGCGGGACCAATGGCTCGGGTAATGCGTTCAAATATCTTCTCAAGACTGAGGCGGCATCATGCACATTATAGCCATCCCAATTGAACTTTTTACCGTAATCTGGTGCTGAGTTGAATAACAATTGCAATTCCTTCACTCTTTTAGAGGCACCACCAACTCTGAAGATTCCCTCCACGTTTAGACCTTTATTCTTGAGAAAAACCCCACATTTGGCTACAACCACGGGGATTTCACCGTATTGGATCACCTCGTCGGGCTCACTGGCTGGGATAGTGATCTTTGCAGAAGCTTCTGACACCGCTACTTCTAGCGGAACCCCGAAATATTTGCTATTTTCACCATATGTTTGGTTGGAGCTGATGAAGGAGTCTCTTTGTTCTCTGATGGCACGATCGTCGATTCCAAACGATGCGGGTCGGATACTATTCGTGGATCGCGCTTTATGTTGCAATAAAGGTCTTAATAGGTCGTGACTGACTCTGTGGGGCGAGGCAAAGTTGAGGTCCGGCTTGCTCAATAGCTCGTTGTCCGAGACATCGTTCAAACTGTCGGAGGAAGGGTTCGCCTTGGGCTTCAAGTTCTTGATCCAGCCCACGAGGGGGTTGCGGTTGTTTGGCGATTGGGGGCTCTGGCTCATCATCGCGTTGGTCATATGAAGACGGGGTATCAAGGATTGTTATATGACTGGTCAATGTTCGTGTAATCAGCACCGCCCGTGTGTCGTTTGTGGCAGAAAGAAACGAAATGTCTCTTCGGGTCCCACTGCTAGAATATGTGGGTGTCAATTGACAACGAGATGTGGTTGTGTCGCTAGATTGACACTAGTCAAAAACAATATGTAAGTAATTAACACCAATCGAGGATGGCGGCGGCGTGGTTCGCAATGAAACACGGGACTCGGGAGAAGGCTATGACGATATTCCTCCAGGATGTCTCTCGTCCAACGTCGTCCTTGTCTCTGAATCAACCACTATATATGTCAATTGGTCGGCTTTTCTGTTGTATCTACAAGTAGGCGGGCCACACACAGACTGACAATCAAAACTTAATTTACCGGAAAGGGAAGCAGGTAGGAACAACGTCAACAAGTCGGAATTTGGGCGAGGATTGCGAATACAACGACGGGGTACTCCGTTGTCGTGTGGTTGATATGATAATTTTGATTTCAATCAGTTGGACAGCTCCGTTGTTCGCTCTGCTATCGACTCTCTTGACCTGTGCAAAGTCGCGGTGTGTTGGACACAATGCTAATAATAGACGGTTGCTAGAGATAACCCTCAGCTGCACTGCACAACTATCGACCAATGCGGCAGTAATTATGGGCTAATGAGCTGTACCATGTCTTTTATGGTTGGAGGAAGTGGGTGTTATGTGGCCCACAAGCGTGTTATGTAGTCCCATCTCATTAGCCTCTTCCCATGTGATCTTGTGGATGACGATGTTACCAGCTGGGAACCGCGGATACTTCGTCGACATCTCGTTGTGTGGAGCTGAGGACATTGTATATAAAGTTTGGCCCGGGGCCCAATCAACGCACTCGAAACGTTAAATGTTCCAAATACAGTACTTCTGGTATCCTGCTTTGCTTGTTTGGGATATAATTGTTGTTGTTCCCGGTAACCATGAAGCACATACCTCTGCACGCGTCCCTCTGCAACCATTAACTACATTATTGCATCAATGGCTACTAAGACTAGTCGTTGTTGAAGTGGAACTGGAACTGATGTGATGTCATTGTCTGTGTAAGCGAACACAATTGTTGCAATCAGGCGGACTCTTGGTGAAGGAGATGGTGGAGCGGTCTCCATGGAAAACGAGTGTCCTACGATATTACTGTAACCTATGCAGAGATGCTTATAGGGGTAATAGGAGCTCGATCGCGCAAATGGATACAGAATGCCATAATATTGCAATAATACGGAAAAGATCCGTAATACTAAAATTACGCAACTTGGAGGGGAGGTGATGGTGTGGGTTACGAGAGTTGATGGTATTTCTCCTCGGATATGTGCGAAGAGGGGGTTGATTAGGTGAAATATATTATATACTGAATTTGGGGACAAATGGGAGAAGCGAAAGAAGAATATATCTAATAGATTCAAGCCAAATCTACTGAATATGGATTCATCATGTTCTTTTCACATCGATCTTATCTGATCACCGGTGTTCGTAAGTCCCGATCGGTAACGGTCGATACTTTTTCCTCGTTCCGGCTATTCGGACATCAAACACCACACAGTATTGGGAGTGTCCAAGGTTGGATAATAATTGAATTATCACTATATTCCTCGAATCGGATCTAACAAATTCTATTGGTTCTTCTCTACGTAATTTCTTTTTCGCCTTCTCGCTGTCCTGACCCTCTCTCGTACGATCTCTTAGCGAATCCGGAGTTAGAAAAAATTTTAACGGTCATTTGATCAGGTGAGTTTACACACTTGTTGTGGATTTGTAACACAAGCGACTTAATTGTAGAATATTACCTGTAAATATACTAAGTTTTTTGTTTATTCTAGAACATAGATGATCCAATTAGAGAAATACGAGGTCTACACCAAGACGGGGTTCTTGCCTAAGAACATCCCATTAGAGAAATTACCCCAGGCTTATTACAAGCCATGGGAGGACTTGGTCAATAATTTGCCCTCGTTGATCTTGACCAAAAGAATAAGAACCTTCGTCGACAAATTGCCGTTGTTGGACACAGACCAATTACAGGGTGTGGACCAATATAGAAGAGCCTATTCGCTCTTGGGGTTCTTGACCCATGCTTACATATGGGGAGTAGACACACCGTTAAATAAGTTGCCACAACAGATATCAAAGCCCTTCGTCGCTGTTTCTGAACATTTGGGTCTTCCCCCAATCGCCACATATTCAGGCTTATGTTTATGGAACTTCAAGCCCATCTTCCCCATGAATGAAGACGAGGAATGGGATTTGGACAACTTGACCACGATCAACACCTTCACCGGCTCCATCGACGAGAGTTGGTTCTATTTGGTCAGCGTTTATTTCGAATATAAGGGTGCCAATTGTGTCTCTGACGGTTTGAATGCCATCAAGGCCGCCAACGAAAATAACATCCCCAAAGTCATAGATTACTTGCAACTGCTTGCCGAATCGATAGATAAATTGGGCTCGGTCTTGATGAAGATGGAGGAGATGTGTGATCCTCATGTGTTTTACTTCAGAATAAGACCCTATTTGGCTGGCTGGCGTAACATGGAAGATGCTGGTTTGACCAGCGGAGTGTTCTATGGTGACGAAAAGGCCCCAAGAACCTATGCTGGTGGCTCTAATGCCCAATCGTCATTGATCCAAGCCTTGGATATCTTATTAGATGTCAAGCATTATGCCACCGGCGAAAAGAAGGGCGAAAATGCCACTAATGGAAACAGTTTCATGGACGAAATGAGATCTTATATGCCAGGAAAACATGCTAGCTTCTTAAAGGAATTGTCACAAATCTCCAACATAAAGCAGTTTGTCTTGGAAAAGGGAGACTCGAATCCTGAATTGGTTTTGTCTTATGATGCTTGTCTTGCCATGTTGAAGGCGTTCCGTGATAAGCATATCCAAATTGTTACAAGATACATTATTATTCAAGCCAAATCGGCCCCTAAACAAGGATCCGCTGGTACATTACGTTCAGGATTGGCTAAGACAGCCAAGAAACAAGAACAAAAGGGAACCGGTGGTACCGCTTTGTTGCCGTTCTTAAAGCAATGTAGAGATGAGACTGGAGAACCTGCGGCTGGATCATGGGGTAGAAGAATCTTATCTGAAGGTGTTACAAGATTAAAGTACTCTAGTGACAAGAAGTCAGGAGATAATGTGGTTGGTATGGCAGGAAAATGGACTGTTGGCACAAATAATCCATCTGGTCATTGGTAAGGGTTTGAAAAAGATATTATACAAAGTTTCTTTCATTTCAATCTTTTTTTTTTTCAATTATTTATATATAATAATAGGGCAAGGGTTTCATCTATCTATATGCTGTAGTCATCCTAATCCCCATTCTCTCTATCTATAACCCTCTGATCAAACGAGTGACCTCATCAAGACCATCGACATTAGATTCATTCAATTTGGCCTTAACAACTTCAACAACATCTTCGATATTGATCAATTCACCTTCGTCACTGTTTTCATGAGCACCAAGAAGCTTAACTCTCAATTTTCCTTCTGGATATTCTTCTTTACCTAAGATAACAGCGATTGGAGCACCGGTCTTGTCGGCAGCATCGAATTGCTTTCTCAAGTTGGCCTTGGCCTTGTATAGGTATTCACAGTTGATATCAGCATCCCACAACTTCTTGGCAACAACCATACGTTCTTTTAAGAACCCGTCCCAATCAGGACCACCACCTAAAGCAACAACATAGACTTGGGTCAAGGAAGATCTGATCTTGTTGGCTTCGGTTTGTCTTTGTTTGATCAAAGAAAAGATTCTCTCAACACCAAAAGAAATACCAATACATGGGATAGACACGTTCTTCTTACCATTGGTATTGGCGAACATACCGACTAAACCATCGTATCTACCACCGGCAGCGATGGAACCAACACCAACGTAGTCAGAAGCATCTTCGTCCTTGTTCTTGGACTTCTTCTTCAATTCAGTAGCATTTTCTGGTGGAGCAGAAGCACCGGTAACAGCCTCGTAAATTAAACCAGTGTAATAGTCCAAACCTCTGGCAAGAGACAAATCGAAGGAGATGAATTGGGAGATGTCGAAAGCGTCAACATAATCAGCCAAGATGGCCATTTCTTCCAAACCAGCTGAGGCAGAAGCATTGTTTGCCAAGGCTTCGTCCTTTGACAAAATCTCTAACACTTCTCTTATACTTCCGCTCAATTTGACATATTCACCAATTTTGTCAGCAACCTCTTCTGGTTGACCCTTTTCTTCAACCATTTCCTTCTTGACAGCGGCCCATGGAGCTTTGTCCAACTTATCAACAGCACTGGAGATCTTTCTGACATCCTCATCTTTAACACCACATACTTGGAAAAGACCGTCCAAGATCTTTCTGTGGTTCAACTTGACCTTGAAGTCGTTGACACCCAATTTGGTCAAACCTTCAACCAAAATGTTCAAAATCTCGGAGTCGGCAACCATCTTGTCGTAGGTACCAGCAATATCGAAGTCACATTGGTAGAATTCTCTCATTCTACCCTTGGTCATAGCCGGTTGATCTCTTCTGTACACCTTGGCGATGTGATATCTCTTGATGTTTTGGATGTTGTTCATGGCGACATAACGAGCGAATGGAACAGTCAAATCGTATCTCAAGGAGGTCAATTCACCACCTTGATCTTCTAAATTGTAGATCAATTTGGAGTCTTCACCGTATTTACCAGCCAAGATCTCTCTCAACTCGAACACTGGAGTGTCGATGGTCACACCACCGTGTCTCTTGAACATGGACGATAAGGTGCTGAAGATAGCCTCTCTGATGATCATGTCCTTGTCGGCCCAATCCTTGGTACCCTTTGGGACTTTCAAACTGAATTGGTCCTTCTTCTTACTCTTAGGAGCTCTATTGGCGCGCTCACCACCGGTGGCAGCCACAGTCACAGTCTCAGCGACAATTTCAGGGGTTGGTGTAGTAGACATTCTTCGTATAAATCCAGAAAAACTTCTACGTAACATAAAATTTATTCAGCCCACCCTCAATTTATTTCTTGATGGAGTCATTCCAGACGAAAAATGGCAGCCAAATTTTTCAGTCAGTACGTGCGAAACACGATCGTTACAGTATAAGTGTAATGGGAAAGAAACAAATGATTAAAATATCAAAAAAAAAAGAAAAAAAGATCTAGAAATAAGTAAAATCACACTTGATTTCCTCCAACTACACCCTTTCTATCGAATAATTGTACAAAGTTATAAAATACACACTTACCCCAGCACTTATTTGAATCTCTCAACAATGAGATCTTCACCATATTCTTCATAATCTTTCTTACTGATGAACAAATTGTCGTAATTGTTACTGATGGAACTCAAGATAGAGGCCCCAATCCAATTTCCGAAGAGTTTTTCGCTGTTGGTCGATTCGTAGAAGATAGCAGGAGCTTGTGGCAAGAATCTAGCCAAATCCGATTGGATTCTTTCGTTGAATCCGCTGATAAGAGTGCTACCACCGGTCATGATGATGGAAGACAACAAGTTTTGGTAAATCTCCATACCACCCTTATTTTCGATAGATCTCAAGGAAGACAAGATCAAGGTGGAAATCCCGGTCAATTCCTGTTGCTTAGACTGCGGAACCGAAGGAATTGGATAGAATTGCGGCTGGAACAAAGTGTCTGCCAAACTGTGTTGTTCCTTCTCGGATCTGATGAAAGTACCGTCATTCAATTGGTAATCTCTTGGAGCAACATGGTAACGGTATTGATTTGGCGGTTGATCAGGTATTCCGATCATGGTAGTCTTGTAATCCACCAACGATTGCGAAATTTGGTATGTTTTAAACGATTGTGAGATTTTCTCTAATCTGTCAAAAGGCTTCGAGATCAAGTTGTTGATGTTGGTTCTGGACTCCAAGAAGTTCAAGATGTGCAAATTCAAGTAATCACCCGCCAATTTGGAGTATTTCACGCTCTTGGTCAAGATGGTACCGTCCAAGATTGGAGTCACCGACGCAATAGAACTGCCTATATCGATCACCAACCCGGTGGATCTACCGACACCATACGTGATACATAAGGGATTTTTGACCAAGGAGAACACGGGAACGTTCATGTTCTCGAAAACCAATTCACACGTCTTCAATTTGTTCTTCTTGGTGTTCCAGGTGTTTTCCGTCAACACCAACGGAAATTCGTCAGCATTCACCTTGAGATTGTCGTATATATAATTCCAATTATCCAAAACCTGGTCCCAATTGTAGATCAACCCGTCGTTAAGTAAGGTGAAAACCTCGTTTTCAGGGTATTTGTTGATGTCATGACCAACCACAGTCTCGTTGGTGGTGGTGTTCTTGGAGTACACCGAAGGGAACACTAATGAGGGTAATTCGTCCGTGGAAAACCCGGCCTTTGTGTTGGCCGAACCGTTATCTATGATAACAGAGGGTATATTAGACTCAACGGACATTTTGTGGTTAATGGAGAATGAACTGTTAACTGTTGATGTTGTCAACTTTCTTGTGAAGTTCGTTTGGTGGTTGGGGAGGACACTCATTTTTGTCACGTGATAGTAAGAGAGTGCAGGCGAATGTATAACAAAAACCATAATAGATGAATCAACTGGTATTGACAGAAATCAATATCTTCCTTACTAGCTACACAATGGACGACAAAAACAAGATTCTTGCGAAATCGAAGAGAGACAAAGATAAGCTGGCAGGCGGGAAATTGGAAGAATACGAAAGATTGAAGAAGGAATTGGAATTAAAAATAAAAAAGAAGATGGAAATAGACTCCACCATAGCGTCTATAGAAGATGACATATATGACAAAGAGCAGGAATATTTGAGCGAAAGCACTTATGGTAACATTATCAAGGGCTTTGATAATTTCACCAAGAACTCTTCCGTCACCAATGTGAAGAAGAAGTTGACTTTTTCAGACGAGGACAGAATATTCTCGTTGAGCAGTATAACATACGTGAAATTGCTTAAAAAGGCAGCGGAAGACGACGATGATGACGATGGCGGAAGCGGAAATGCTAAGAAGAGAAAGAGAGATTTGTAGAGTTATTTCGTGTATAGTGTATTATATTTCTATTGGGTTTATATATGAATAAGGGATTCGTTGGAGATGTAGAAGTATTAAACTTTCTTGTTGATTATTGATTAAATATGTGATGTCACTCAATTCGTGTTCATATTAGTTCAATATTGCCTCTCATGTGGTTTGGAGCTCTGATTAGGAACCGGATGATTAAGTACTTCCCGACTTTATTCACCCGGGCTCGCGGGTTCTTGTTATATCTCTGGTTTTTTTAAACTTGGTTTGATATATAAATCTGGATGGTATAAACGTCCATAGGACTGTCATCCAGTTTTCCTGACGTTTTTGGGTGTTCAGCCGTATTACTTAGATCTTGTGATGGCTTTAGCGGAGTCTGCCACTCGATGACTATGAGATGACAAATTTGACACATTGGGCTCATGTAGCCTCAGGGTTCCAATTTCAGCTATCAGAGTCATCTGCCATAGCCGTATGAAATATCAAGAGCCGCTAATGCCACGGATTTAATATCTTGTTGGTTGCACCACCCTGTGTATAAAAACTGTCTAAAATGTGCGTAATTTGCACTGAACAATTAGTGTAGCAATAGTGAATAAATCGCCACAGTAATATATTGAACTCGCATTATGGTCTTCCAATCAATAAAACTTCTTTGGCAAAATATTTTCCCTCCCGCACCCACTTTCTTGCCCGAAAACTATCCAGATCTTACTGGTAAAGTTACAATTGTTACTGGTGGTAATTCTGGTGTTGGCTACGAGGTGGTTAAGTTATTGGCTAGTAAAAATGCGAAGGTTTATATTTTTGCCAGAAATTCACAAGCAGTAGCTGAAGCTATTGTTAGGGCCAAAACGGAATTGAAAAAGCAAAATGCAGAAATATATTTTATTAAGTTGGATTTGGCTGACTTGACTACCATCAAACCAGCTGTTGAAAAGTTTCTCTTGTTGGAATCAAGATTGGATCTTGTTGTTCACAATGCAGGTGTTATGATCCCCCCTGATGGGTCTAAAACTGTTCAAGGCCATGAGTTGCAATTGGGTGCTAATGTGATTGCACCATTTTTATTGCAGAAGCTATTGGATCCAATTTTGATCAAGACCTCGAAGACTAATCCAGCTTGGTCTTCAAGAGCCGTTTGGGTTACTTCTTCCGCACAAGCACTTGCACCAAAGAACGGTATTGAGATTGAAAATTTGAACCAAGGATTCCAATCTTCGTCTTATACCACTTATGGACAATCAAAAGCTGCTATGGTCATAGTTGCTAAGATGTGGTATGAAAAACAACACAAAGGAGAAGGCGCCAATATTCTCAGTGTTAGTGTAGACCCAGGTATGCTTAAGACTAATTTACAGAGAAATATGAGTGTGTTCGGCCGTTCCTCTTTCTTTTTACTTGCACATGAACCTATTTTTGGTGCGTATTCAGAATTATTTGGTGCTTTGTCTCCTAGACTATCAGAGAAACAAAATGGTTCATTTATTGTTTCTTGGGGGAGACTTTCGAATGCTAGAGAAGATGTTGTCGCTACTGCAAATAGTGAGATTGGTGAAAAGTTCTGGAACTTCTTAGAAGATTCAACTGCTTCGTTCATTTAGAGATGTTAAATAATTTAAGTTTCATTTTTTCTTGGTCTATTCAATATATTATTCAAATATATTATAATAATTTGTATTTATTCCTCAGATATGATTATACCTGATATCACTGCTTTGCAGTCTCTTTTCTCTCCTTCGAAGGTACATATTGTGTTCTCTTTTGTAGAGTGAGTTTTCGACTGTGTTTTCATAATACAAGTTGAAACATGATAGTAGTAATTTTTTCTTTCTCTGATAATAACTGGTCAAGTATAGATGAATAAATAAATGATAATATTGAATTATAAATGTCATCGAATTGAAGAACACGGAATCGTTATTCATTTGATCGTTATTCATTTCCCATAGTCAATGTCATGTGATTATCATGTGATGTTCAAACAATATACACCCCCAATTTTATCTAGTGCCAATTAGCTCCAGTTCCACTGATTATTGCTCATCTCCTTGAACCTAAATAGCCCCGTAACAGTAAGAAACTAGGTAGTCTCCAAACCCTCATCCCGTTGTGAATGTATCTAGAAATGAATCTTTGTCTTCAAGTATTTTTTTGTGAATTTAACCATCGATTATAGAAGCTCACATTGCCATTTAACCTACCATCAAGAAAAATAATATTCTGTTAATTTGTTATAAATGTAGGTTATCTAATAATCAGATCCGTTGCAATAGCAGAGGCAGTTGGGGCAGACAAGACGATTCCAGAACATGTGATAAGATTTACACCATTAAATTAGTTGAAATCAAGAATGGAACAAGAAGTATAATCTATATCTTTAGATTCGTAAGTAGAAATGTGCTCAGTTCTCTCTTACTAGTTTTGGGTCTCTATTTCATCAACTCATCGTTCTTCATCTATAAACTTGCGTCAAGCGATGGATGCATCAGCATATTTCTCCTCTCTTCATTCCCAATTAGTCATATTTGGTGCTAGTTGGTAATACAAGTGGATTGCTAAATTATCAATGCAGTTCCTTAAAGAGGAGAGACGGTTCTCATGGTTTACAAATTTGCCACTCCCCAGCCAATGCGTCCAGCTCCTGAGAAGATACTAACGTCTAGAATGAATAACATTGTATTAGGAAGCTCAAAGAAATCTCATAAGATGAGGGGATGTTTTTATAGGATATGGTTATTAGACAAGTAAGTAAATGAATACTAACCCAATTTATTTTACTTTGTTGTAGACCGTAATTTCAGGGGATTATCTATGATAACCCGAATTCTTTACAGGTAAAAGTTCTGAATTTCTCTTGTTCTGAATAGGCCTTATGTGGCATGGTATATATTTCTCTGATACGATTTGTCTATCTAGTGCTATTGAACCCTAGCGCAATTCGGAGTCTCCTCAGACTTTAAATAGACTCATGGATGCAGCGTCGCAGAAAAATCACTAGTAATCCAGATATGAAGATATTAATGTCTAGGATACAATCAGAGCTGTAGAATAGCTTCAACTTCGATTTGTACTTTCCTTAGCTTTGAATTGTTCTACTTAAAAGGATCTTGAAGTAATTGTGAATTGAGGTTCAGGATAGGCAGTAATATACTAAGAAATTTGTTGTTGTAGCTTATTATGTAGCGATCACTGTATCTCTCTGTTTCATGAGGCTCTTACTAACCTTGGAAATGTGGAAATGTTCTTGAGAGAAAAGGATATAATATCAGATATTGGATCGATCTCAAGCTTTATTTGGTAGTTCAATACTCTCAGTCTAATAATTGTAGAAACTTGATATTCTAAGAATTAAAATTTAAGTATATATCTCATGGCATCCACGATTTCCGAGCGAACAAACATATACTTCTTTCTTCTGTATATATGATTTACTATTCCGTTTAAACAGGATATTTAAAAACGACATTCACCACTAAAAATATAGAGAAAAGTGTAAGAAGAACAAGTAAAAAAACACTATCTCCCAAAAAAACCAATTTATACAAAAAGAACATAGAAATAATGCCAGTTTACGAAGATACTCTTTGATTAAAATGCAACCAAAAAAAAGAACAAATGCTCCAGGAGGGGTTTGAACCCACGACCGTCGCGTTCCTCACACGACCGTGACCTAATGGCATAACCCATACGTCGTAATACGGCTATAAGCACGAAGCGCTAACCTCTGCGCCACTGGAGCATCTGCATGAAAACCGAAAATTCAAGAAAGTTATCAATGGATGAATATTCGATTCTGCCGGCCGCGACTTTCCTTAATTATGGTCCCAATATCGGGAATTACAGTAATTAAATTACTAAAATCGAGTTTGACATAGCCCCGAATCATAAGAAAGCATTTACGGTCAATTTATTCCAATATTTCACATCAACACCCCGTGAATTGCAACCATGTGTGAAATTCGGTTGTAACACTACTAAAATTTTTGCACTCAATTAATGAATCAAGAATATGATCAAAGAAGAGACCCAGAGAACAACTAAAAGAAGGGAAAATTCGTAGATTAGTGAAGTATTCAGTAGTTTTGTGTCCCGAAAAACATGCCTCCAAAAAATAAGAAACAAAAAGAGATTGTTCAGGATGAGAGACTCCAAGCAGTGGTTATGACTGATTCATTCGAGACCAGATTCATGCCATTGACTGCAATTAAGCCTAGATGTTTGTTACCATTGGCCAATGTTCCTTTGATTGAATACACTTTAGAATTCTTGGCAAAGGCTGGTGTTGACGAGGTGTTCATTGTTTGTTGTTCGCATTCTGGCCAGATCCAGGAATATATCAATAACTCCAAATGGAGCACCCCAATATCTCCGTTTAAAATAAGCACTATCGTGTCGGGAGAGTCCAGATCCTTGGGTGATGCCATGAGAGATATCGATAACAGAGGGTTGATTTCCGGTGATTTCTTGTTGGTTTCCGGTGATGTCGTTACCAATGTTCCGTTTGAAAAGGCCTTACATGCCCATAAACAAAGAAAGGCCGCGGACAAGAACCATATTGCAACCATGGTGTTGACCAAGGCCAGTCCTTTGCATAGATCCAGATCACATATCGATCCAGGCACCTTCATACTAGACACCTCCAACAACAGATGTCTCTATTACCAAGACATCCCTGCTGCTGACGGCCCTAAGACCTCTGTGTCCATTGATCCAGAGTTGTTGAACGGTGTTGAAGAGTTCTCCATCAGAAACGACTTGATAGATTGTAGTGTGGATATTTGTACTCCACAGGTTCCAATCATTTTCACTGAGAATTTCGATTACCAATACTTGAGAAAAGACTTCCTTAAGGGTGTTTTGACCTCAGATTTGTTGGGTAAGACCATTTCTGCCTACATCTCCGAGGATTATTCAGCCAGAGTGGAAAGTTGGCAAACTTACCACGGGATTTCCCAAGATTTGTTGGCCAGATGGTGTGCCCCAATTGTTCCAGAATCCAACTTATTGGATGGTCAAACTTACTCGTATGAGTCAAAACACATATATAAAGAAGAAAATGTTGTTTTGGCGCAATCCTGTAAAATTGGCTCGTGTACCATGATCGGTACTGGAACCGTGGTTGGTGATGCATCATCCATTGCAAATTCCATCATTGGAAGAAACTGTACCATTGGTAAGAATGTGCAGATCAATAACTGTTACATTTGGGATGACTCTGTCATTGAAGATAATGTGAAGATGGAATTCTCCATAATTGCATCCAATACCAGAATATGCAAAAATGCCGTTTTGAATTCTGGCTCAGTTACTGGTTTCAATGCAGTTGTTGGTTGCAATGTTGAAATACCTAAGAATACCAGAATCATAGAAAAGCAAATTGCTACTGACGACGGTTTTGACGATTCGGAGGAAGAAGAAGATTCCAATGAAGACACATTGATTGCTGATGGAAGTCGTGATCCTAGAGTTGTCGGTGAAGATGGTGTTGGATTTTTATATGATTCCGATTTTGATGATGAGGACTCTGAAGAAGATGTCAGTTCTAAGCATTATAGTGGTATCATATACCAATTGAACTCATTGAACATCTCTGACGACTCCATCGTTTCCTTGACCACCAAGAAGAAGAGAAGAACATTCTCCACTACTTCTATCGCCACTGATATGCAATCTGAAGCTGAAGAAGAAGATTTCATGGTCGAGGGTGTTGCTACTGTTGAGAGATCCATCGAGCAAAACCACGACTTGGATACTGCTGTGTTGGAATTAAACACTTTGAGAATGAGTATGGATGTCAGTTATCACGAAGTTAGAAAGGCCACTTCTCAAGCTTTAATCAACCGTGTTTCACATTTCTTCGATACCAAGACCTTGGATGCCAAGGGTTCTGTCAATAAGGTTTTTGGAAAATGGTCAATCATGTACAAGAGACAATTATTTGACCCTGAGGATCAAGTTGACTTGTTGAACATCTTACAGGACCTCCTAACACATGTTGAAACGGAAGTGCAAAAGGCTCTTCTCTGGGTTCTTCCTATCTTGTACAATGAAGATATATTGGAAGAAGACAACATTTTGGAATGGTGGAATTCCGAGAGAGCTTCATCAACTGAAAAGCTCAGAAAGGTCAGAGAAGGTGCAGCACAATTTGCTTTGTGGTTAGAAGAAGCTGAAGAAGAGAGTGATTAAGAAGAAGAAAATGTAATATAGTAATAGATAGAGAGTGATGAAGGCCGTTTGTAGATTCTCCAAAATATCGCGCCACCGGATGCAACCGAAACGGGTTTCAAACGGTTTTCAGATTTTTCGAGGAGTAAACTTTACTATTGTGAATTTGCAACATTTTGATATTTAATTCATGACTTTTACTAAACTAATTGTGACATTATATAGAACTTTACTCTGTCGTATAACATGTGGTGTTGTATTTTGTTCGTAATGCAATAGATTTAATTGAATACAAAAAAAACATTAAATTTATTCTCTATAATTCTCTATGAATCCAAATATTGAAAAACTTCTAAAATAAATGAGATTGGCTTTTCTTTCGCTCCCATCGGACCCTGTAGAATGTTGTCCGATGGCTGCGACATTCGTCGTAAATCTATAATGACATATGTGCGACATGAGCTGCAAGAAAGTTGCCTTAAATTAGCACAACGAACGAGACTCATTACGAGATGATCACTCATCTTGCGATACGAATCGTTCAACTTCAAATTAATTCGAGAAAATAATTAAAATGAGTCCAAAGGGGAAATTTTCTCGTGGTTCCGCTTTAAATTCTCCCAGAAAATCGGCTACAAACTCTTCGAACATCGAGAACAACAGTGTCATAACGCTGGTGTTGAGAAGAGAATTAGATGTAATTGATTGTGATCAATCAAACGAGGAAAATGGTTTACATGTGCCATCTTCAGCCTCTCTTATGTCCAGAAAAAGGGTGAAAAGGGGATCTTCTAGAGATAATGGATCCGATGATCGGGAAACTGTGTTAGGTGAAATCAATGTTAATTCTGGTTATCCCTCTGGCACGGTTATCGGAAAACAGAATGCTGAGTCCATGTTGACCGATGTTCACAAGGATAGTCCTTCAAAGAGTCGTCCTCGCGGTGTTTTGAAGCTGAACTTGTTGAAAGAAAAAACCAATTCCCAGGGAACACAATCTAATAGTGCTCTATCACCATTTGTTGGATATTCTAACGAACCTATTCGGTACAAATTCACTAATATTCCGCCAATTGCAGATTATTTACCTCGATCCAAAGAATCTCACACCAAATCTCAGAAACGAGATCGTTTGTTCACTCGTGAGGTCTCGGAAGATGTGTCAATCGATTTAGAAGACATCAATGCTCTGGAGGAGGAGAATGACATCAATACCTACTCCAGAAGGTCACGGAATCCCGCACGACCAATGAACTCCGATGGTCGGCTCCAAAGAAATACTTCAGAAACTGATAGGAAAAGCTTCAAGGTTATGGCTAGAGGAAAGTCGATTCAGAAAAGAGTTGAAGAATTTAACGATGTTATGGTGGAATTGGAAATCTTGGACCAATCGGGCAAGAAATTTAGAGTTATATGTAAAAATGGCACCAAGATAGCAAAAATTGCGGAATCCTATTGCAAGCAGGAAAATATTGATAAAGATTCAATTGTTTTCTTCTTAGATGGTGAAAGATTGAAGCTCCACTGCACAGTTGCATATTATGATATTGTCCAAGGAGACACTATAGAGGTTTTTACCAGAACCTTTGGGGGATACAATCCTTCCCGGTCTCGGAAATTACATCGCACGTCTATTCATAATTAAATATGCTCATTTTTTAATTGCTTAAAGCGGCGGGAGAAAGAGCTATCATGAGCAGTTTAGCTGCATTTTGGCTACCGAAACGGCAGCACCCATTATTGTGTGAAACACGATCTTAGTTTAAGGTATTTAAGATAACGAAACAGAGGTCATAAGTCTAATCCTCCTATTCAAGTGAAGCCAACAAGAAGCAAAATGAACCATGGCGATATGAATCATGGTGATATGGGTCATTCAATGCCCGATATGGATAACGAGAAGTGTTCCATGAACGTAGGTATATTCTTTCAGCAGTTATTGCCAGAGTAAAAAATTAACCAAATTTCAGATGTTATTTACTTGGGATTGGAAAAATACTTGTGTGGTTTTCAGATGGTGGCATATTAAGACTTACTCCCAATTCTTGTTCAGTTTATTTGCCATAATAGTCATCAGCATGGGATACGAGTATTCCAAGCACATCTTCAACAAGAGATTTGTCAATTTAGGTAAGTAATGAAAGTCCCATTTTTTTGTTTCTATGGGATGATAGATATTAATCATAACTAGGGATGAATAAATCTCCTATACCATCCTATGAGTCAACGACTAACCAAGACCAAGCGCAACCACTTACAGCACCTCCATCTCAATTGCAATCTCTCAAATTGAAGAAATCTCTCTTTTACGGATTTCAAGTTGGATATTCATTTATGCTTATGTTAGTTTTCATGACCTATAATGGGTGGTTAATGTTGGCTACTGTTATCGGGGCTGGTTTAGGAAACTATTTCTGGGGCCAATCTTCGGACGAAGGCAGATCGATGTCTTGTCATTGAAATATCCTATCCAATACACATTATGATCAAATGAGATGAATCACATATGTAGTGTAACTTTATTGAATGAGTGATCTCTGAGTTGGTGTACGGAAGAGATAATACTGCAAGAGATGATACACAGAGTTGAGAAATGATTTGTTTAGACCATTGATATCATAAATAATTCATAATGTATATCTTATAATTAATAGATTATTCTTCACATATGTTGATTTAGAGAACTCGGATAACCGAGAAAGTCGATTGGAACGATGATGTGACAGTCAATTCTGATCGAATTTGGGGGACCAAAATTAGAAAACCCAATTTGAAATATCGTCCGAAATGCTTCATCACTAAATATCTAGAACACCATTTATTCTGTTGTTCTTGGTATCGGTATACCAGAAACTAGTCACCTGACAACCATAATGACCCGTGCCGATGGCAGATGGCGCCAGAAATTAAACGAGAGATACGAAGATGCATGTGAAAATTGAGCAGTGTATGGTGATACAATTAGCAGAACTGAAAGATATATAAGTTCAGGAGGATCCCATATAGAGGTACGGGAGATTGAGGAGATATTCATTCATTAGGTAGAGTTCCGGGACTTTTCAAAAACAAAATATATAGATTATAGAGCGGATCATAGTGAGATCAAGAAAATAATAGACATGTCAGAAACGAAACAATATGATGTGATAGTTGTCGGGGCCGGGGTGGTTGGACCTCCATTGGCCACTGCATTTGCCAGACAGGGAAGAAAGGTACTTATCATCGAAAGAGATTGGTCTGAGCCGGACAGAATTGTGGGAGAATTGATGCAACCAGCGGGATTGAAGGCTCTAAGAGAGTTGGGATTGGTGCAGGCTGTGAATAATATAGAGGCGATTTATGTTTCTGGATATTATGTTTCGTACCATGATCACAATCTTAAGTTGAAATATCCCCACAAATCCGAAATCGCCAACGATACGACGGTTGTGACTGGATGTGTTTCTGGAGGTAATGACAAATTGATCACCGATTCCACTCTCGACGCGCAAGAGTTCGAGAACGATGGAAATCACAGAGGGGTTGCGTTCCATCACGGCAAATTTCTCAACAATTTGAGAGATATCGTCAGACTGGAGCCTAATGTCGATTGGGTCGAGGGGACCGCCATAGAGATGGTGAGGAATGAAATTGCAGTTTGCGGAGTTAAGGTCAGATTGAACGACAAGACAACCAAAACGTTCAAAGGACATCTTACGGTGGCATGTGATGGTATATATTCCAAGTTCAGAAGGGAACTTTCCACGAAAAATGTTCCGTTTGTAGGATCACATTTCGTGGGATTGACGTTGAAGGATGCCAAATTGCCCGCTCCCCATTATGGACATGTTATATTGGGTGAACATGCTCCTGTGTTGATCTACCAGATCTCGCCACATGATACCCGTATATTATGTGCTTATAGATCTACAAAACCACCCTCTTCGCAAAATAACGAGTTGAAGGACTATTTGGAGAAGACCGTGTTGCCAAACTTGCCAGCAGAAACACAACCCTCCTTCAAAGATGCCTTGATCAATGATCGGTATAGGGTCATGCCCAACCAATATTTGGCAGCCAAGAAAAACGAAGTTCCGGGTCTTCTTGTTGTTGGAGATGCCTTAAATATGAGACATCCATTGACCGGTGGTGGTATGACTGTTGGTTTGAACGATGCTGCTTTGATTGCCAAGATGCTTTCTCCAGAAAATGTCCCAGACTTTTCTTCGCATGAAGATATCTTGCAAGCTTTACTGTCGTTCCATTGGCAAAGAAAGAATCTTGATTCTGTGATCAACACTCTTTCTATTGCATTATACTCGTTATTTGCTGCCGATAGTTCCAGTTTGACCATCTTGCAGAAGGGATGTTTCAAGTATTTCCAGAGAGGCGGCGAATGTGTTACCGGTCCGGTGTCGTTATTGTCTGGATTGGCACCGAAACCAGTGTTATTGTTTAACCATTTTTTCTCTGTTGCTTTCTATTCGATTTATTGCAACTTCTACGACAGAGGCGTTGCTGGGTTTCTCATTGGCTTATATGAGGCGTTTGCTACTATCATCACGGCAATTATCATCTTCACCCCATATTTGTGGAACGAATTGATGACCTGATTGTATATAGTTTTAATTTGGATCTAATGTGGTATGATCACTGTGTAGCCTCGGACCCAGTTCCGGAGAGAATCACCCAATTGTGGGTATTTATCAGTAGCTAATCCCTCTAGACCGTTTAGATCACTTCCTTCGAACGTCATTTGGCTTGTTCTCGGTTGAGTTAACATAGATTCGAACATTTAGACTCATAAGTTACTAAATATTGTAATGTGTGTACCATATTCTTATCTTGGTCACGTGGTTCTAGATATACCACTTAAATTATATAAATAAAGCGTATAATAAATAGATTCTTCAATAATTATTATGGAGTTTCTTTCGAGATACCCAGAAAATGGTGAAAATATTATGCGTGAAAAAAAATTAGCGAGAATCAAAGATAATTCCTTCCCGAATACCAATAAACATTTCTATTTGAAATATCCTTCTAACACGACAAAAGAACTATTGTAGAACACAATTATCTCCCTTTTTGTTTGGTTACCATTACAGAGTCAGCATTTTTTTTTCATATTTTATAATATCTACACTTTCTGAAGAAATCAATTAAATTTGTATTCTTAATCTCAAAACTAACTTGAACTAGAAATCAATAACGTCTCAACAAAGTTAAACACTTTACTTTTCGTTTTTCTCGGTCTCACCTCTATGTAATTTGATAGCAGCAAGGTCTCTTTGATTTTGTTCTTCCAAGTCCATGGTGGTGTCATCTTCTGAGGAGTAATCTCCAACCGAAACCTTTCTTGGATTTCTGGCCTGGAAAATAATGTCCAATTCTTCAAGACGTTTTCCCTTGGTTTCAACAAAGAAGAAATAGACAATGGCAAACTCAAAAAGATCAAAGAAAACATAGAACACATAGAACCAATACTTGATATTTTGCATAGCCTTTGGTGAAGCAAATTGGTTGATAAATGATGCAACACCAGCTGTGACACTGACAACCATTTGACTCTTAGATCTGTTTCTGTTTGAAGCAACCTCTGAAGGGTAGATTGGCTGCATTGGGGTAAAGGCAAACGAGAAGATAGAACCGAAAAGATAGATGAAGACCAACGTACCCGTAGATGCCCCATCTGCACCTGTTTGCTGGAACCTAGCGGTAGAAATAGCCAATCCAGTAAGCGAGAAAGCACATCCAAGAGTGGAGAACATAAACATCTTTCTTCTCCCGACCTTATCGTGGACTTGCGAACCGAGAACTGAGGCAACCCAGCCAACAATGGAGTAGATACCGTTCATAAGCACATTGGTAGTCACCGAAGTCATACCAACACTGGTCAACATAGTTGGAAGATAATAGGAACAAACGTTATTTCCCGAAAATTGACCAAACCAGGCCAAGGCAATGACCAAACCGGTTCTGTATCTATCAGCTCTGGTCTTGAAAAGAGGACGAAGATCGAGCATTTGAAGAGGGTCTGCAAGAGATTCGTCTTGAAACGATCTTTCAATATCAGCTAACTCGAACTCAACCAAAGGATGGGTCTCGTCTCCATGACAATGGTATTTCACGATAATATCACGGGCCTCATCAACTCTTCCCACACCCACAAGCCATCTAGGGGATTCTGGGATGAACCAGGCAAAAACCACAACAATACTGGGGAACAACATTTGGCACCAGAAAGGAACCTTGAAGGACTTATCCTGGCCACTGTAGTGCAATTCAGTACCATAGGCGGCAAAAGCAGCCGTCAAAGAACCAATATACCAAAGAGTGTTGTACAATCCGGCAACTCTTCCTCTGAGATGAGGAGGAGCGATTTCTACACAGTATGTTGGACCAGCAGCACCTGCAATAGTAGCGAAGAAGGCAATAAACCATCTACCGGCAATTAAAGTGGGAATGTTCTTTGCGAGCGAGATGATGATAGCACCAATTATCGTTCCCAAACATGAGCCAATGATGGCGTATTTTCTACCGGTGACATCCATCACGGAACAAAACAAGGCAGCACAGACTTGTCCAACATAATAGATGGAGAAAACAAGACCCGTCCCGGTGGAACTGTTCACATCAAGATTGAAGTATCTCAAATAAGCAGGCATAGTGTAGACACTTCCCATTAAACTACCGTCAAACCCTGACATGGTTGAGCAGAAATATACAATTCCACAAGAAAGATAAAGCGGAATCATTTTACGATGCAACGCAGAAGGCATTTCGATGTCCTCGAACTCGATGGGAGGATCGAACTTTTGATCAGAGCCGTTGTCTTCAACATGATTGATCTCAATCCCGAGCTTTTTTGTTTCTTCCAAATCTGGCATTGAGTTTACTAATGACATGATTATTGGTATTTGAAGATGAGAACTGATGTTGGAACTTCAACCTCTTTTATACACAAAGATACATCCGTTTTGTTTCGGGAATGACTATGGAAAAATGACCCCACCCCTTATTACAGACTGCGTATGATCATATCGTAGACACCTTACAACCCGCTGGTCATTAGAGCATTTTTCAGCTTCTCCTCCTCGGGACATTTAAGCTCACAGAAGAGAAGCAGAGTCGGGGAAAGGCAGGATATGCAGCGAGACATCACTAATGGATAATATTTAGCGCAACCTGTAGCAAAGTATGGGGTAGCTGAGTTTGCGGATATGAAGTGGTTTTCTTAATCGCAGGGTCTACAAAATCCGGGCTGCTACACTACAGGAGCTGGAGATACAATCTTCAGGGAAAGACGACTCCTTGAACTCTTTCGTGTTAACTCTGCTATTCCATTGAAGACAATTCAATATCAAACTTAAACCACATTTCACTTGCGTCAAACGATGTCACCGTAGGTGTCTATACACATTTGAGGAAAGAGTTCCGGTTTCCGTACGATTTCCGTTCGATTTCCGCCTTGTTTCCGTCCCTGCATGTTCTGCAGATGCAACCATCATAATCTGCAGCACCTTCAGTCTACAAACGAATATTATTTGGACCCCATTTATTGGTGATAACCTAAACTACTGTATCGCCCGTATAGATGATATCTGGATCCACCCCACTTCCTCTGCGGTAGTTCTCGTCGTGGAGATACACCTCGAGAGACATGCTTCTCACGTCTCGGAAGACCCAGAACACCATGGCTCCGTCTGGGTCCTCTGTGTAAGTCTCTCCATCCAACAAGGTCTTCACGTCCTCCAAAACAGTAGGGAAAGAGTCGTGATACGATGAGTTTCCGAGATCCTCCACCTTGAACCATTGCAACGACTTCTTGAAGTCGTGGAACTCCATCACTTTGAATAGATCTAGCAAATACTTGGCTGTCAATATCTGGCAATCAGTGATTAGAGGCCATCGTCCAACCACACCCGACTTGATTTTGAACGTAGATTTGGCTATCGCGGAGAGGAAATGGTACAATCCAGGCATGGCCAACACCGACGACATCTTTCCATACGTGCTCTTGTTGACCACGGCATTTCTGTAGAATGCAATTAAGAGGGTGTTATGGAGAACATGCAAGATGAACGCTTCTGAGGTGGCCAAGAGATTGTCCTTCACAACATGAAATTTGGCCGTCAACTTGGCGGGCCATAACAATATGTCGTATTCCAAACGTATCAACTCATATTTCTTTTCTTGGGGTGTCAAAGCACTCGAAGCACTCGAAGCACTCGATGTTAACCACAAAAACTTGTACAAGAAAGCTCCAATGGAGAGGAAATGGTAGCAGAATTGGTCATTGTCCAATGATTGTAGATGATTGGTGGTGTTCTTCAACGTTCTCGCATCTATCAATAAAGGTGTGTTCGTCAATAGTGAATTGAAAGCATCAATGGTGAGCAAACCCAAATTAACACCAGGCGAAAGATCGTAGCCTTTCTCTTCCAAAATTGGCCCAAATTCAACGAGAATCTCCAGGATAATTGTTCTGTCGATTCTGGTTCTAAGCGGCAATAGAAGCATACACGACATGTCCAACAAACAATGTCTGTCAACATTACCAAGAATGAGATCTCTCACTATATCAAGAAACAAGTCAAGTGTAGATTCGGGTACAATGGTTGAGGGAGACGACACAGAAGCGATGTTGATACAACATTTGGCCAATTTACTCAATTCGTCTTCTCTTTTGGAGCTGAGCACCTCTAGGGCCACAAATGGCGTATATGGCTCGACACTATCTATATATACCTTCAATATACTCCTATTTGCAGCTTTGATTGCGGCGGTTGGTGTTTGACCATTGTCAGTTGATGACAGAAAATACCTCTGGAAATCCTCATCAGACTCCATCAGACCAAATGCAGCATCAAAGTCCTCGAGATCAAATGAAATATCTTCGTCAATTGCCATGGATCTTCGTCTTCTGTGACCGAAATAGCTATTCTGGCCCCTTTTACCTCTCAAGTATTCGCTTCTATCCAGCAATCTCTTGGGTTCAAAGATGCAGTCTTGTTGCAACTCATCGCATTTCTCGCACATAACGGAGCCCGAGAGCTTGCGACATTTGATCTTTCTTCGTCTACAGAAATTGCATGCCTTGTAGAGCTTTAATCTAGAAGTTTGCGAAAAAGAACCTGTGCGGATCATCGAATTGGGACTTGTTCTCGATGGACCTCCCTCACGTGCTTCGCTTGCATTAGAACCAGATTGATACTTATATATGGCTGCTGGAAATGAGTCGGTATTAGTCGCATTAGTAATAGGTGACAGCAATGCGGATTCTGGAGAGTTGTAGCTTATTGGCTGGCTGAACAACTCATCAGCTGATGGTGTAACAGCTCTACTCCGGTGGCTTAAGCTGTGGTTTCCCAATATGGGATTTTCAAGGAGCGCGATGGGGACTCTGGTGTAATTGGGACATGTTTCGGGGGCCGTGGCCAAAAGGTCTGAAAGGGTGGATGTTTGGAACCTGTAATCAGGGTTGCACAAGTCAAGGGCCATTTTTGAGTTCTTGGGGGCTGGAAAATGCGATTTGGTGGTGAAAAAGCTGCCAAAAACACTTGTTTTGGGTAAAATGGAGTCTATTGCGAAATTTCAGTAGTTTTCCGCTTCTGCAACATGGAGAACAGGGAAGTGTTGAAATTTCCATTGTCAAGTGTCCCAGATCATGAAAACGTTCGTCTCGAGGCGGTGCAAGAGGTGGAGAACGCGGTAAAACGGAAAACTAAACAAGTTAAACTACCTCGACTTTAGTTCGTAATTGTTGTCAGCCCAAACCACCGATAAAGCAGCACACACCCCACATTATCGGCCAAGTGCTTTTGTGGGGGAGTGCGGCCGGAATGCTGCAGTGATACATTATCAGTGTGATGGAGTCGTGCGAATGCCCAGGGGGAGCAATTGGTGGGTGTTTGGTGCTTGGTGCTTGGTGATGAAGAGCATGAAATGGAGATATTGTGTGGTGATAGTGATGATGGAGAAGAATAACCTAATTTATGTCAATAATATCCTAAAACCGTGCCGTTTGGCGTGCTGTAACCGATTTTCTGAGGGGCTACGTGCACCCAAACATAACATCTGGCTGCAAGATCAGGTTGTCAGATGATTGTCTGGTATTGGCTCAATGGTTCCGTTTACAGTTGGGTCATTCACGCAAAAGGCACTTGTTGCGGATTGTCTTTGGCACTGCTAATAGGTTGACGTGGAACACACCTGGGATGGTATGAGCTGCGCCACATTCAAGAATTGCCGTAACTAAGCCTGAAAACATTCCATTTCCCTTTCTTCTGCGTCAGAAGAACCTCTTGATGTGGTTGCAAGCTGACTGGCTGAAGCTTCGTCCCGATACCATTTACGGAGCAGTACCCCAGATGCAGAACGGCGCCATTTGAAGTCGGTTTCCGCCAGACGCATTTGCACCCAAGCTCGTTTTGTCCATTGTATATAAGAATGCTTAAGTGCACTCCAAGGAAACTCGTATGTCTTGGCGTTATCAAATGTCTGTTTCGGAAATCACACTTCAAAACTGGGCTTATAGACAAGCTGGCTCGCAGGAATGGAAGCCTTCCAGAGAAGGTGCTGTTGCAACTCAGATCCATGTGGACTTGTTGGCCAACAATGAGATCCCAGATCCCTTCGTCGACATGAATGAGAAGGAGGTACAATGGGTGGGTGAGACAGATTGGGAGTACGAGACTTCCTTTAAGAAACCTACCACTTCTTCCGCAAAACATGAATTGGTGTTCGAGGGCTTGGATACCTTTGCAACCATCTATTTGAACGAAGAGGAAATCTTGAAGACCGATAACTATTTCAGACAATATACCGCTGATATCACCTCAAAGATCCAGGAAGAAAACACATTGAGGATCTACTTCGAGTCTGCTCTTCTCAAGGGTAGAGAGATCGAGAAGAAGAAGTTTAAGGCATTATTATCAAATAGTGACACTTCAAGAGTTCATGTCAGAAAACCACAATATCATTATGGTTGGGATTGGGGTCCAGTTCTCATAACCTGTGGCCCGGCTCAGCCAGTCAAGTTGATCTCTTATGATTCGGTTATCACCGATGTCTACGCAAAGGTTGATGTCTCCGAAGAATTGGAAGCTGCCTTTGACATCCAAGTCGAAGTGACAAAGGGCTCAGATGTCCACATTGAAGTAGATATTGTTGGTCCCGATGGTGTTAAAATTGGTTCCAGGAGTGCTGAGATTTCCAAAGATGTCGTTTCTATTCCTTTCCCATTGGAAAAGCCTGACTTATGGTATCCAAATGGCTTCGGAAAACAACCGTTGTATGAAATTATTGTGAAACTAGTCGCTAATGGTCGTGCTCTTCAAACTGTAACCAAGCAGGTCGGTATCAGAAGAGTTGAATTGGTTCAAGAGCCTTTGATTGACGAACCTGGGACCTCTTTCTACTTCAAAGTCAACAATGTACCAATCTACAGTGTTGGTTCTAATTGGATTCCGGCTCACTCTTTTTCAACTTCGCTTACCGACAAAGACTATATAGATTGGTTACAGATCGCAATTGACGGTAACCAAAACATGATCAGAGTCTGGGGTGGTGGTATCTACGAGCCTGAGATCTTTTATGCTGAGTGTGATAGATTGGGTTTAATGGTCTGGCAGGACTTCATGTTTGCTTGTGGTCAATATCCGGGTGACAAGGAGTTTATTGCTTCCGTGGTTGAGGAATCCAAACATCAGTTGCGAAGATTAAGAAATCATTGTTCCTTGACGATTTATGCTGGAAATAATGAAGATTACCAAAAAGCTGAACAATACAATCTTGATTGGAATCCAGATGAAATTTTGGATGACTATTCTCACACCAATTTCCCAGCCAGAACAATCTACGAGATCACCTTACCTAAATTAGTCACTGAAATGACTCCATCTGTTCCTTATCACCCAGGCTCCCCATGGGGTGGTAAGGGAACCACAGATAAGACCATTGGTGATATACATCAATGGAATGTCTGGCACGGAACCCAGGAGCCTTACCAAGATTGGTATAAATTGGGCGGTCGTTTTGTCTCTGAATTTGGTATGGAGGCTTTACCCAACCTCAAAACATTTGAAGACTGCGTTACTGACAAATCTGAGTTGTACCCGCAATCAGAAACTGTCAATCACCACAACAAATGTAGGGGCTTCGAAAGAAGATTGGCATTGTATGTCATGGAAAATATTAAAGTCACTAAAATCAACTTGGAGTCGTGGATATATGCCACACAATTGATGCAAGCAGAATGTTTGGCTTATGCCTACAGATGCTGGAGAAGGGAGTGGAAGGGGGAGGGAAAGAGATACATCAGTGGTGCCCTCGTCTGGCAGATCAATGATTGTTGGCCAGTGACCTCTTGGGCTATTGTGGATTACTACAAAAGACCAAAGTTATCATTTTACGCCGTCAAGAGGGAAAGTCGTCAATTAGGCTTGGGACTTTTCAGAAATGTGAAGAAGGGTATCCACGAGCAGGCTGTTGGAACGGAATTCAGTCCTCCCCATGACTACAGTGAAGTTCAGTATAATGTCGATATCTGGGGTGTCAACTCCAAGATTGTTGATCAAGTTGGTATCTTGAAAGTGGAAATCTACGAAGTTGCTTCCGGTAAGCTTGTCAAAAGTTATCCTGATCAGAATGTTATCTTGAAGGCCAATCAATCTACAGAGTTAGTGACCTCTTTATCTATCCCAAGTAATGCGCATATTGTTGTGTATGCTCGTTTGGTGGTTGATAATGAAGTTATTTTCAGAGCTGGAGATTGGCCACAACCGTTGAAATTCTTGAAATTCCCAGGAAGAGAGGTAACCTATGAAGTTCAAGAAGGACAAATAAAGCTTTCCACTAACAAGCCTGTCAAGGGTGTGGAAATCTTGGTTAAAAGAGATGACATCTTCTTGCAGGACAATGGTGTTGACTTGTTCCCAGGTGATGATCAAATTATTATTGCAAGAAATATCAAGAAAGGTGATACTATTTCACTTAGATATTATCAACAAGAATAAATTGGGGAATTCATCTGAGGGCTTGAGAACACGAGCTTACGGAAATAAAATATTTGTGTGTGTGATTATTTAGATAAATACAATGCTGATCGTATACTTCGTAGTGTGTTGAAGGGATATTTCGCCCATCATGGAAGAATAGGTCCAGCAGTTTAGTTGCGACTAGCTCCACAGCGAGTGAATTACATTATCCCACACATAGATTTCATACATCATACGATTGAAAAGATTCATCTATCTACATGAATCTTATCTTTGCGATTATTCAGCAACAGTGAGTTCTTGGACTTGAAGACTACTTGTACTGAAGATGTCAGGGTAACTCGACAATTGACATCAACATGTGTCAACCAAATAAAGAACTGCAACACGGGAGAACAAGCGATTCGGATGTATATAAACAAAGATGATTCATTCGGTGTTGATATGTAAGTTTAATTGTATGTGGATCCGGAAGTCATACTAATCATTCTAGTCAATAACGATGGACTTCCAAGATTAATGAAGTTCTACACTCCGGTGGTAAGTAACGAGAAACACCAATAATGGCAATAAATATTAATATTTCGTAGGATATACCCACACAGAAATTGCTATTGGAACAGGTTTTCAAGTTGATCTCGCAAAGAAAGCCGCAACAATGCTCGTTCATCTCTCCCCCACCGTTATTGGAGGGAATGGATGACATCAAGGTTATTTATAGACATTATGCCACGTTATATTTCGTGTTCATAGTGGACGATCAGGAGAGTGAGTTGGGAATATTGGACTTGATACAGGTTTTTGTAGAATGTTTGGACAAATGTTTCGAGAACGTTTGCGAGTTGGATTTGGTGTTTGGATGGCAAGTGTTACAGACTGTGTTAGAGGAAATTGTTCAAGGTGGAATGGTGATTGACACTAATATAAGCAAGATTGTTTCCGCGGTGGACGAGGCCAATAAACAGAAGAATGTCGGCGTTAATAGCATCAGTGGGGCCAGTGCATTTGCGACCAGTATGATTCAAGCCATCTCGAGGGACAGCAGACTTGGATGGGGTGGAAGAAGTTGAGAAGGTTCTATTACGAAGAAAATGACAATAAATGGGATAGAGAACATCGATGAACCCGAGTTCGGTGACTTGGAAGCTAATTTGACAAAAGAAATGCCAACAAAACAAATAATTACATATACATAGATTTCATATAATCGCAATACTACAAGGTTTCATATTTCATGTCTTAAATTATATACAAGGGTCTCACCACCAAGAACTCTTCTTTTGCTTGGAAGCCTCTTGAGCGAGTTTCTCGTTTTCAAGAGCTTCAGATCTGGCCTTTTCAAGCTCTTCCATTTGAAGCTTTTCGGCCACTTCTCTTTCGAAAGCCTCTTTACTGATCAAACCACTAGCTTTGGCACCTTCAAACGGCGATTGGAGAGGACCAGTCATCCAGATGGGGTCATTAGAGGCGGCGGTTTTCATGGCGATTTTCCTTAATTCCTCCTGTTCTCTCATTCTGAATGCTTTGTTTTGCTCATATTGCGCTCTGACCTCGGGGGAGAATTTGGCTATCAATTCCTCATCGGTTGGAGGGAGATATTTGAGTAAAACAACACCGGTGGCAATGATCCCACCACCAAAGGCAAACACTCTGGTCCAACGATACCATAAGGGTTTAATGGACATCTTGTTTTGTTCTTCTTAGCAGATATATTTCGGTGAGTTAAACACTGTTGTACATGTTGAAGTAAGTGAAAAAAATTATTATGTAATCCAATCTACCTAAATTCTTATTTATATTATATTTATATTATACTTATATTTATATTTATATTTATATTTATATTTATATTTATATTTATATTTATATTTGTACATAATTATGAAATATATTTAATGAAATATATATTTTTTTATGGACTGTATCAGGTTTCTCCTACACCATCTCCCAAAATAAGTACTATTAAACACATAAATAAAACACGACAAAACTCCTGCCGTAACGCCTATTAAAAGAATGCGGGTATCTATATACAACCCATCAATTTTATTCTAACACATATCCATCTCTCTTTAGCCTCAGGTAAACCCATTATCACCTTGCATCACATCCAAATTACTCGTTATATCACTAGGCAAGTTGTTGGTATCAATTAATCTATTGGTCAAATTGACTGTTCCTATTGGATCATCGTCGTCATTTTCCACTATGGACGGCCCTCCACCCAAGAAATCCAACATCATGTGCATTCCACCGGCTCCTCCAGCGTATTCTTCAACATCCACTGGAAGAACATGCGAAACGCCTTCCAAAAACCACACTCTGTCCTTCATCTCCGTGGTGAAAGACCTTAAGAGCTTGTAATAAGATCTCATGATCCGCATGGCCTTGATATCTCCCGTCATCAATAACGTGAGAAATCCCTTATCCAAGAGCGCTGGGAAGGCAAAAACCCTTAAAATAAAGTCAGATTTATATCTTTCTTCGTGTAATTTGTTCAAATATGCCAATGTGATCAAATAGGGAGAAGTGGTCTCAACAGGGTACAAATCTCCTATTTCAGCATCGTGGCATTCCAAGCTTGTGTATTGCTTCACCTCTTGGTTGGAGATGTTATAATTGGTATCATCACCTAATGGCAAGTTAATCTTATTAATGATGTCGCCCAAATCGCCCAAATCGACGGAAATGAACTTATAGAATCTAGAAGTCTCAGCCAAGGGCCAAACGGCTGTCAAGATAGTAGCGGCACCCTTGACATGGAAGATCCATGCCGAGGCAGGCAATGACTTTGGATTGGTTGAGGTAGGAAAAGAAGCATTGGCCAACGAATCCATGATGAGGATCAAGGCACTGGCCACCAAGGCGTCGGTGTTCTCCGAGTTTATGTCCAAGACAGCCTCACGAAGTAACCTAAGAGCGTCTCCTCTGTGACATGTCACACATTGATCTAGACCCTTCTCTGTTCTGGAGAGATGAGTGGCACTGAAGGCCAATATTGAATGCATCAAGAACGGATAATTGAAGGCCAACATGGGGATATCCGTGCTCCAAATCCGTTCCTCCGAGATTCCAGCAGCCGTTATCGTGGGCCACACTTCAGTGGTATAATGATACATTAACCTTAAATCCAAGAGATTCAAACTGCCGTCGTAGGAGAATTGTGGTTGCATTTCTGGCATGGTACTGCTCAATGGGCTCCGAGACAACGTTGGTTGGGTCATATTGGCAGAAATACTAGGGGAATGTTGCGGTTTCGGCTGGGTCAAAGGTGTTTGTTTAGCAGGCTCGGGTTGCGGGGTCAATAGACTTCCAGCCAAGGTTTCCAACCCCCCAAGCGACCCTAGACTGTCCAAATTGATGGGCAATGAAGAGAGACTGCTTGCGAGATTACTCAAATTTCCGAGATTATTCAAATTGCCCAAACCCCCTAATCCACCCAAATTGCCAAGATTGAACAAATTCACGTTGTTCAAGAAACCAGGAGGTAATTGGTCCAAGATACTCTTCGGGATCTCTGCGGGAAACTCCAGTTTCGCGGCCGTCTTCGTCTGCGATGGTAATGGGGGAGATATGGAGTCCGTTGTTACAGAAGAGTGCGAGCTGGGCGGCGGGGTCGTTGTAATGGTGGGGATTGGCTTGTCTCGTTCGGTAGATGTTGAATCCATATCGTCATCGTCCACATAACCACACGCTATGCCCATATGTTCGCATTTACGGCAAATGGGTCGCATTTCGTCACATTTGACCCTTCTCTTCTTACATGTGGAACAGCCCTTTCTGGACTTGTTATGGTATTTCCGCTTCCCAGTGGACACCTTACTGACCTTGTCCTTAGATTTTGTCCGCGAGCCAGAATCCGGAGGTGAATGCTTGGAATGGTCCGAATAGCCCAGTTCTTCGTTTAGATCGTAAATGGTAGATGTGGGAGACATGATGATTGAATTAGTTGAATAATCCACAAGTCTCGCTGTTTAGCTGTCTATATCTCTGGTTAGAGCAGCGTGTAAAGGGAACCAAATAGCAGAATCCGGCTATGTTGTTGATCTCAAGGTAATACACGCTTCAACTATCCCACTCTGTCTCGTATCTGACAAATCAAGCCTGTCTTACTGGATTCTATATATCTCGTTTACCTCGTATAGGGGAACTGGAAAATCCAGAAGTTTTCGCCAATGTACACGCACTTGATGTCGCGTTGGCGAGAGGCTTCGGATGCAGAGTGGTGCCATACGCAGACTGGCAGTCGGCCTCATGAGACTACGAGATGTTCATGGAATTAATATGATTATCGGTTATGTCTTATATGATACCAAGTGATAAGTGTCTTCTCCTTCTATTAATGGCTTCTTCACATCTACATATATCAGAGTCAAATCGTCCAAGAGACTATTCATATACACATTATCTATAATAATATACCACCACTTTAATGGTCATGTGGATCTTCTCTTGGTGGCTCCGGGTCAACTGTGATCATGGTATCGATTCTCAAAATGGCAATACAGGCTTCCAAGGCAGACTTCAAAGACTTGATCTTGGAAATAGTTGGCTCTAAAACACCGTTGATAGACTCATCAACCACTTTACCCTTTATCAAGTCTAAACCGTAATTTCTGTAGTTTCTTCTCTTGGTATCGGTGAGAGCCGCTTGTTGAGAAGCGGCATGATAAGTTCTCAACTTGGAAACCAAATCAGAAGCATCCTTAGCAGCATTGACAGCCAAAGTCTTTGGAATCACCAATAACGCATTGGCGAATTCCGCAATAGCCAATTGTTCTCTGGAGCCGACAGTAGTAGCAAAATTTTCAAGATAAATGTTCAATGCTGATTCAACAGCACCACCACCAGGAACAACATTACCACTTTCCAAGGTTCTCTTGACAACAGACAAGGAATCATGCAAAGATCTTTCCATTTCGTCTAACGAGTAATCGTTAGGACCTCTCAAGATGATGGAGGACGAAGAATGAGCCTTGGTGCCGTTGATCAATATACATTCGTCATCACTGATTCTTGTCTGGATAACTTCCTCGGCATAACCCAAGTATTGCGACTCATATGTTTCGTCACCTTCCAAGTTGGACATACTACTGATTAAGGTACCGCCAGTGGCTCTGGCAATTCTTCTTAAATCCTCCTTCTTACATCTTCTGACAGCCATAACACCGGCCTCGACGAATTCTTTCAAACACAAGTCGTCAATACCCTTGGTGGTCAACACAACGTTGGCACCGGCGGCAATGATCTTCTTTATTCTCTCTATGATTATACCATATTCTCTTTTTCTGATTTCTTCTAATTGATCTGGATCATCTATATTTATTTGAACACCCATGGCCATCTTGGCCTTTTGCAAGTTGATGTCCAAACAGGCGATTTTGGCGTTTTTGACGCTCTTCAACATGGCCTGCGAGGCAACGGTACAATTCAACGCATAACCATTAACAAGCAAAGATTCGATGGAAGACTTACCGTGCGCCTTCAAGATGTTGACGGCCTTGACGGGGTATTTGACCTCACCCTTGCTGTTGGTAGTCTTGACGGCCATCATGGCGTCAACGACCAATTTGGCAAAGAAATCCGAGTCGGAACCAATAATCTTGGACGACATGGATGTCTTTGCTATATTTATCATGGTTTCCTTTCCTAAGCTGTCGACCGGTTGACTCAACACCTCGTTGATGTATCTGGTGGCTTCTCTCAACCCCAATCTGTAGCCGGTTATTATGGTGGTTGGATGGATCTTGTTCTTGACCAATTCGTTGGCTCTCTTCAATAATTCCGCGGCAATGATCACGACTGACGTAGTACCATCACCCACCTCTCTGTCTTGTTGTTGGGCCAACTCCACCAAGATCTTTCCCGCTGGATGTTGGACATCCAACAACGACAAGATGGTGGCACCATCGTTAGTGACGACAACATCACCGATGTCGTCGACCAACATCTTATCCAAACCAACTGGACCTAAAGAGGACTTGACCACATTGGCCACAGATTGCGCAGCCAACACATTCTGGTTTCTGATATCGTCACCACTGACCTTCTCACCACCGAGAACTAGATGGATGTTAGTAATTATCGCGTCATTAAACTCCGTTCTACTTACATAACGTATCCGAACGCGCGGTAGAAAACATTGCCGACATGATGTAATGATTTCTGTGACTTGGTGTTCAACAGTTTCTATCTCAAAGGTCAACTTTCTTGCTGAATTAATCGCCATAGTCGCCATTAACTATGTTGATCTGTCCAAAATTTTCGCCAGACGCGGGAGTGCGAGAACCGGGTGTTCAAGCCGTGCTCAGAAGTTCGCAGGATACATGTTACACGTATAGGGCAGCCTTCAGTTCATCTCCGGTCTCTCGCTGTCACCTACAAACACACAATTCCAATGTTATATTCAAAATGTCATTCTCTTACTAGACATTGGTTATTAAGGCTCGACAAAAAAAAGGGTAGCAGAATTAAAAAACAATGTACAATGATTCAATCATGAGTTACAGCCACATTTACAAAATAAGACACTTCTTGCTCTTCTTGATCACAGGAGGCTCGAGGGCAGCGACAATGGCTTCGTCGAAAACAGTCTTCAAACCACGTTGGGTCAAGGCGGAACATTCCACGTATTTGACGGCTCTCAATTCTCTGGCCAATTTTTCACCTTGGTCTGTGGTGATTGGCGACAATCTTTGTCTACGTAATCTCTCTAAAATGACGTCGTCCAGTCTCAAATCCATCTGGGTACCGACAATAAGACATGGAACACCTGGACAATGGTGATGGACCTCAGGGAACCATTTTTCTTTGACGTTCTCGAACGAAGCAGGGGCTATGACGGAGAAACACACCAAGAACACGTCGGTGGATGGGTACGACAAAGGTCTCAATCTGTCGTAATCTTCCTGACCGGCGGTATCGAACAAACCCAAGGTGTATGGTTCGTCTCCGATCATCACGGTGACGGCGTAGTTGTCGAACACGGTGGGAACATATTCTGAGGGGAACTTGTTGTTTGTATATGAGATCAAAAGACACGTCTTACCGACGGCACCATCTCCGACCACGACACACTTTATGGTTTGCATTTCTGGGGTTTGTTAGTAATGTGTGTTTTCCATGGGCAATCTCACGCAGGAATGCACTTACCTAATAGGGGTTAAAGCTGTTGAGATATTAATAAACGACGATAAATATGATGATTGGAGTACTGAATTCGCTCTAATCGGACAAATTGGCAATACAATGGGATGGTTGTAGGTGATACGTTGTCGACACTATGCGATAGAATATTAACAAAGGGACAAAATTCGCGTTGATAATGGATGATATGGTCAAGGAGATACGATTTCAATGGCCAATTTCGTGCTAATTCGGTTTAATTGTGTCTATTACGGAACTATTCAGCAAGAAACTTGTCGCAAACTGTCTCAAGAAAGGAGATAATTTGTGTTGGAGAAGGTTTGTGCCGGGTAACTTCGGTTTTAACCATTGTGCTTGAGGAGGCCACTGAGGTTATCAGAGAGGAGTAGCAGAGAAGAGAAGGTTTAAGGTTGATGGATAGGGGAGGAGGGGGGAGGAAGAGATACGAAGAAAAGGGGTTGGTTTTTGTTTGGGGGATTGGTGGATATGCTGCAGTTTCGCCGGATATGTGATTGAACAAATAGATGTTTCAAGAGATTTTCCTCTGATAATATGTATGTAGAAGTAGACACACCTATCTTAAAAGGGACGGGGGTTGTTGTAGGGGTTCTGGGACACATTGAGGTGGTCATGATACTCGTCTAATTGGGCCGAGGGGGGAGAGAACTGGAGTCGGGAAACGATATTTGTTGGGTGGTTTCAGGTGATGATGACCGATTTTACGTTAAATAGAAATTATCTGGTCAGATGGGAGATTCGGTATTAATGAACCTTAATTTTGTTTGGTTTGCTCTAGAGATAACTACGCGGCTGGTGACCTGCATAGACACTTCAATGGGTTCCAGAGATGTCGCTTAGTTGGATCCGGAAGGGTGCGATATTTCGGTGGTAAGCGCGACATGTCGCGTGTGGAAAACTACATCAGGGAGAGATATACAAGAGGCGATAGAACGGGGTGATAAAAGGTGATAAAAATTTACATGATTCTCCAATTCAACACTGCCAAAATCCATGGGATTCCTGATCTCAGACATAGACGGGCTCCTCACCACAACAAACACCATGCAAACGAACAAAACACAACATTACATCACATAAACCGTTAATATTATTATTACCATACCTAATCTAACCCAAACCAGAATAAACAAACAAACAAACAAACAACAGATCATCTCTACACCACTATACTTCCAGCATTCAATAGTGTCAACCCGCTGCTGGATCTGGACATTCTCTTGGAATATGAGTCTGTAGCGTTGCTGAAGTTGTATTGTTTGGACAATCTCAATGGTCTACATTGGAACTCCGCAGTCTTCTTAGGGGAAAGGAAAGGATTCGTTGGGTCCTTGGACGAGTCGAAGTTGTAGTGAGGTTTCATCGAATTTGGATTGAAATTCTCTTTTTCCTCGAATTCCTCAGCTATTTGCACCAAATTATGCGTATCCTTTTGGGGTGGTGTGAAGGAATAGTTTGAGGAAAGCGAGGAGGAGGTGGAAGATGCGGTCAAAGACGGAACCGAGGACTGCGAAATGGAGTTCTTCAAGCCGTTCAACGAATGGTTCGAGTTGTTGGAGGTCAAATAGTAATCCTGTTTGAACTTCAAGGCGCTCTCGTTCTTGATGTTCAAGGAGTCCTTGATCGGCTTTATGAAGTGTTCCAACACAATGGACAAGTTCTGTTCGTTGATGGACAAGTCCCAATTCAAGTAATTCAAGATCTGTCTCTCGATCAAGTTCAACTCTTTCAAGCTGATCAAGCCGTCTGTATACTTGCACCAATGCTTGTTCAAAGGCGACGAATCGTTGAGCGTCTTGGCCGATATGATCAAACAACCAACAAATATACGATGTCTTGTAGTTTCCAACCCGACCGCGTTGGAGGGAAAGAGGTTTCTCAACCTGTTCAAATAGACCAAGGTGGCCATCAAGGTGGGGGTCTGGACATTGGAGTATTTGATCAACTTCTTGATGAAAGTGGTCAACGAGTAGTTGGAGTCGTAGGAGATGGAATTGAGTTGCGACTTGGTGGAGGGCTCGATTCGCACAATGAGATTGGTGGTGGAAACCAAAATCTTGATCATATCGGCCGAAATGGGCTTTCTGACAAACGCCTTCAAGGCCTCGCAATTGGACATGTTGGAGCAAAATAAGGAATGGATGGGCTCAGTCAGGAAATGAGCGACGACGAGCCAACAACAACAGGATAACGAAATACACACGAACACAACCCTTCTCCACGAACTCCGTGCATTTCTGGATTTCTTTCAGTTATATATCTCATCATACCAACACCGTCTAAAGGGATGAGCTACAGAATATTTTTCAAAACAAAGTTTGTTTGTTTATGTCTCATTTGGCGTCCGATGTCACGGGAACCATGGCCCGGACGCGTCGCGGACAGGGCCCGTAACCGTCAGCTGCAGAGTCGCATATAGCGAAGAATGGGCCATGGAGATGGATCTACCAATAACGGTGTTGTCAGACAGTTGTGGGCCCATGAGAAAAGGCCGATGTGTTGGGAATTCGGGCCATGTCGATTTTTCGGTTCGTTGGTGTCAAATAGGACCCCAAGATGTCGTGGTGTCTGGCCCTCCTTGGCCCCTTCAAAGTACCGACTCATCCACAATGGGCCCAGTTTGAGTCTGGCGCGATTACTATAATCTAGTTCATCGCGCAACGCGAACGATAGCTGTGCAACGGCATAAGCCATGCGTAACGGCCATAGTAATCACACATTGGAAATAATTACGACTGTGGAGATATGTAGAAACGTATCAGATCATGGCGGTTGCCCCGGTTAGACCGTCGCAGGAACAGTGGGGTTGTGTATTTATAGACTTTTCATCTGTAATTTACCGTGTTGTTGGCCCATGGTGCATTCAGGCAGAAAGCTACTAACCTTGATATAATAAATTTTGTCGCTATTAACTATAACATAAAATACATCAGAGTAGGCCCAACGCGGCCGATATAATATCACATATCACAAGTTAATGTTTAATCGTCTGACCTCTATCCATCAGTCTCTGGATAGTAAAAGAAGATCATGACATTGGCTCTCTAATTCATCACAGTGTCTGGATAGTAGAAGAACGCCATGGCGATCACGATATAAGTACTAAGTAACATAGCACCTTCCAACCAATTGGACAACCCGTCGGCAATGATCAAGTTGGAAATGAACACCGAGATGAACAAGATGGCGGTCTCAAAGGTGGAGAAATACAACGACATTGGAACGTCGATGGCCCAGCCGACCAACACCATGAATGGAGTGACAAATAATGCGATTTGGATCGAAGAGCCCACGGCAACACCCACAGCTAAATCCATCTTGTTTTTCATGGCCACAACAATGGCAGTAACATGTTCGGCAGCATTACCAACAATTGGAATGACAATTAAACCGATGAAGGTCTTGGATAACCCGGAGCTCTCCACAATGCTATCGATGGAGCCAACCAAGAAATCAGCACAGAATGAAACTAAAATTGTAGAGACTAACAACACGATCAAGGAGCTGGTTACAGACAAGTGTTCTTGTTCGCCCTCGTTTGATTCGATATGAGTCAAATGGGCCTCTTCTTCAGCAAATTCCTGGTTTGGTTGTTCAAACAAAACCTTGTGGGTCTTCAATTGGAAGATTAAGTACAAGATGTAGACACCCAAGAGGATGAAAGCGGTTCCTCTACTCAAGGAAAGAATTCTGTCGTCTGAGGAGCCTGGGACTGGGAATCCGTCATCGAGCTTTGGAGGTTCCGGCAAAGAGGCATGGAAGGCAGCTGGGATCATCAAACCAACGGCAGACAATGCTAATAACGACGACATGGTCTGAGCAGCGGTCTGGTTGAACTTTTGTTCCAAACGAGTGTAACCACCGGCGACAAAACAACAGCCCAACACCAACAACAAGTTGGACAAGATGGAACCTAACATGGAGGCCTGGACAATTCTGACCTGGTTCTGTTGCAAGGCAATGATGGAGACAATCAATTCCACAGCGTTACCAAAAGTGGCATTCAACAAACCTCCGATGGTTTCCCCAACGTGTTCAGCCAACTCCTCGGTAGCAAAGGCCAAAATGGCGGCCAATGGCACAATGGCCAAGAAATTGACCCAGAACACAAGTGTCGAGGACCATTCGAAATGGCCGGCGATGATACCGACGGGAACACAGATTAAAAGGAAGTTTATTGGTGAACAATTCAAGGTTATTTTCAACGTCTCGAGCCATCCCGGGCTCTTCTTTTGCAAGAGGGGAAGATTCTCTGAAAGCGGCATTTTTCTTTGTTATAGAGCTTGGGGGAAAAGCTGTATATACTTTCGTTCCAACAAGATAACAATTCAAGTCATTCTTGTTTGTGAAATATCGCAACGAGGAATTTCGGTATATGCAGCCCATGCGTCCCTGAGTACGTAAGCGGATGGGGGTGGTTGGTGAATTCCACTGGTTATGGCAATAAAGACGGAAAGATATGACGATGATGTGTTTATGATGTTATTAAATAATGTGATGGTGGTGATTATGCCAAAAAGGCATTTAAAACTCGTGAATTGAGTTCGTTTATCCCAGTGTTTGATTACCCTTCAAGCCCTGTGATGGACGTATAAAAAGCTTGTGTGTTGTCTTGTCAGAGTATTAAGGGGAAATAGGCCAAGAGACGAAGCGACCGAAATCCCGCTGTCAATTTGTATTTTTTTGCTTCCCCTCAATTTCATATCCTCCATCACCTTGCAATAGCGGCCTTCTACAAAGGGTTCAAGACCCTGAAGACAAACAGAGAGACATAGCCTCGTCCTAATTGGGAAGAAGGTGCATATGTCGTCTAAGTTCGGAAGTTTTGGTGGTGCGTTAGGAAAGGGTAGTGCACAACACTGGAAATGTTGCTACCAGAGACAAGTATTGTATATATATGGTCTTTGGTGTTTATATGTTGATTATAGTTGTATTATGGTGTTTCTGGGTTAAAGCGTATATTCCAGGTTTTGTTTTTGGTTTGGGGTATTGGGTGGTTTCTTTGGTTTTAGTGGTTTTGTAGGTCTCATGATATCATATGGAATACACTTTTTTTTGGGGAATCTACGAGTTTAAATATCCTCCTAATTTTAAATTATTTAAACTTCATAATTATGTAATTTTATTAGAAATTGATTTTCAAATTTGAAACAAAAGGTGGTTCCTATCCTCTCTCAGCTAGACTCACATCTCTATTATCTTTATTTTATTTTATTTGCTCTAAATATTAATATTATATAATAAAACAAAATCCTGAGCCAAAATAATTCAACTAATTGGGGTGGAGTTACTTTAATATGAGAACGAATTCATTTTGCATATTTAGAAATATCTTCAGAAATTATAGAATTTCCTGGGATGAGAAGAAAAGAAATTAATTATCTAATATAAAAGTTGCCTTTTATTATAAGATATATTATAAGATACATATATTTAGCTAGGTTATCAATTAGATCACTGCAACCAATTGGTGTAATACAGAGTAATACTAGCGGTCTACGGTTGTGAAATAAGATCATATTTATTGTTAGACGGATCTTTTGTCGCTTCTAATTCAAAATAACTACAACCAACATCGTGTAATAAAAATAAGTACATGAACTCTAATTAGATGGACATTTTATGTTAGAAAAATAGCCCCTATGGATGTGTTGCAACTGCGTTTTGAACACTATCCCAGCGATGGATGCAGCCAACATAATGAAAGAGTGATGGTTGACAACCAAAAAACAAACCCTTTTCAAAGATGCGACAAATATACTAGTCATCATAGAATATATTACCCTGGACATTCAGGTCCATTCTGAACTTACATCGAACCCCAGGCTTACTACGTCTCTACAATTGTATAATCAATTAAATACCATTTTATGTTTTTGATACACTCAGACCACTTAATCGAATAAACCGAAACCCATGTCATCATCGGATTCTTCCTTTTCTTCAACGGCTTCTTCTTCAGCTTCTTCAGCGGCAGCAGAACCAGAGGCAGCGGCACCAGCAGCGGCTGGAGCAGCACCACCAGATGGGACGGAAGCGAACTTGGCAGAACCTTCAGCGATCAATTCATTGATGGATTTACCTTCTAATTCAGACAACAATAAAGATAATCTGGATTCTTCAGCTTCAACACCGACGGTTTCCAATAAGGAAGTGATGTCAGCAGCAGATGGGGAGGCGTTACCACCTTGGACTAATAATAAGTAAGCAGCTAAGTATTTCATTTTAGAATAATCACGTTTAAGCCGGTAGCAGACTATTCTTTAGATACTCTGAAATAATTCTCATGTACAGTAAGATTAAACATCGAGTGAAAAATTCTGCTCATACTCGCAACGGAGTTGGTACACGCACACAGCACAGATTCGCACCCATTCAAGAGATTACGTGCGAGCACCGATATTTCCCAATACCACATTGTACTGCATTCTGAAATGTACCCAGACTTTGCGACAAATCGCTGGAGAAAACCAGTCACACACCGGAATAGGAAAAACCCCGTTGGCTGCACTGAATTTTCCACTTCCGCGAATTTGGTGTCAGTTTTGGCCAATAGTCAATTTCTTCACTTTAGTTGATAATAAAAAAGATTTGAAATTATATTGGACAGTTCAATAGCACCATATAATACGTATAGCAAAATGTCTGACGCTGCCGCTACTGGTATGTATCAAATGAACACAAGCAAGTGTAGGACGAGAGATATAATTTGAAAGAGGAGAGCAGTGGATTGCTGCCCCAGTATATGACCACATTGATTCAATATGACCGACACATCCAAGTGCGAGAAGGCAACAATAGCAAGATAATAAGAGAAGCATATAATGAACCGTCCTACAGTTTGATTCGCCGCGCCAGGAATCGTTACTAACTCGACAGAATTAAGAAAGAAGAGAACCTTCAAGTCCTTCTCCTACAGAGGTGTTGACTTAAAAGATTTATTAGAATTACCAACCGAAGAATTCACCAAGTTATGTGGTGCTAGAGTCAGAAGAAGATTCGGTAGAGGTTTATCCACCAAGCCAATGGGTTTGATCAAGAAGTTGAGAGCTGCTAAGTTAGCCACTCAAGCCAATGAAAAGCCAGCTGTCGTCAAGACCCACTTAAGAAACATGATCATTGTTCCAGAAATGATCGGTTCCGTCGTTGGTGTTTACAACGGTAAGATCTTCAACACCGTTGAAGTCAAGCCAGAGATGGTTGGTCACTACTTAGGTGAATTCTCCATCACTTACACTCCAGTTAGACACGGTAGAGCTGGTAACTCATCTTCAAGATTCATGCCATTAAAATAGATGTTATGTATCACAAAAATTTATATTAGGTAATGTAATATTGTAGGATTTGATTGTAGAGGGGTGCATTTGGAGGTGTGAGTAGTTTACGTATTATGATTCAAGGATGGGTGACAGTAGATTTGAAGGACGATGAATGTCTTGTGAATCTTATATTGTATAATTTCAAAGTGTTTTTTCTACAGAGTTCTTAATGCCAAACATGTTTGCGAGAAGAGACAGAAAGGAAAAATCGTCTCATAAAACATCTATGCGGCTTTTCTATTATATGATTTCCATTATATAGTTTCTATTGTATAAATTCCATTATATAGTTTCGATTGTATAATTTCCATTATATAGTTTCTATTATATAATATTCCAATACTAGCGAGATGGAAACATTCTAAGACTGAAATAAACTAATCTCTACAAAAAAATAAACAACTACAAAATAACGAAAGTAACTTTTGTTAAGTTTAGTATTATTTTATTGTAAACTTAATCCCATATAGATAGCGCTCCGCAGCTTATCAGACATTTCCCATAAATCTGTCCATATAACCTGGAATCAAATTACGAGAGGAACAAGACGGCACAAGAAGCAACAGGACATCCGAGAGCAATATCCACTCACAACCACCCCCTCTCAAAATTCAACATGTCATAAATCATCAACACTAACAGAACTCCGATCATTTCCTCTTTAAACAATATCACCCAAATGTCTCCCGTATTATGGAACCTCCGCCCGATTAGGCAATTCGGGAATCCTTTCACGCGGTGATGAATCTTGCAGCATAATTTTTCATCTCGAGAAACGGTTTTGATAGCCGATGTGTTTTTGGATCGGTGTAGGGGTTATCAATAGTTGCACGATTAATAGAGTTCATGTCCATATAACATTCATTCATAATATTGAAAAAAGAAACAAACAAAACTACTTCCCAAACCTCTCAGAACTATAGACATAATGGATAACTTGCAAGAGTCATTGAAGGATATCTTGTTTGGATCCATAGCGGGTTCAACAGGAAAACTAATCGAATATCCGTTTGACACAGTCAAAGTGCGTCTACAATCACAATCATTTACAAATCCAATCTTCAAGGGACCCGTGGACTGTTTCCGCCAAACATATGCCAAAGAAGGGCTTATCGGGTTCTATAGGGGTCTCAGTTCGCCCTTATTCGGAGCGGCTGTGGAAAACTCAGCATTATTCTTCAGTTATAACAACTCCATTAGGGTTTTCATCAAAAATATGCCCGAGGTTCGTAACGAGAGAGACTTGCCTATGTGGACAAAAGTGGCATCGGGTGGTATCTCTGGTGTTGTTGCCTCTTTCATCTTGACTCCGGTTGAGTTGGTCAAGTGCAAATTACAAGTGTCCAAGTTGTACTCAACATCACAATCCACCATCCTTTCTACTATTAGGGGCGTTATCAAGAATGACGGGCTCAAGGGCCTTTGGTATGGCCAAACAGGAACAATTTTGAGAGAATCCGGTGGATCGGCCTCTTGGTTCGGGACTTACGAGTTCATAAGCTTGCAATTTAGACAATTAAGATATTCCAAGAACGGAGAATTCCGCGATTCTATGGACAAAACAAACACTACAGGAGAATTATTGATTGCGGGTGCATGTGCTGGTATCTCCTACAACTTGTCGTTGTTCCCGGCAGATACCATCAAGTCTAAAATGCAAACGGACAGTATCATCCATCCAAACACAAGAAACACATTCATACAGACGTTGAGAATCATCTACCAGAACGGGGGATTGCGTGGGTTTTATAGAGGTCTTGGTATTTCGTTGATCAGGGCGCTTCCTTCGAACGCAGTCATTTTTTTTACTTATGAGTCTTTAAAAAAGGAATTTGCATAGAGATAATAGATAAAAGATAATAGAAATTTAGTATATGAATTTTTGAAGGGCATATAGTAGCTCGTGAAACACTCCCTAAAGGACGAAAACAAGGCAACTACAAACAAAAATCGTAGCAATTTCCTCGATCTTCTAGTCACCCAATATCATACATATATATCCTATTTCTTCAAAGATTTGAGTAATTTGGATATTTTCACACTCCCAATAAGTAATTCCTCCTTGAAATAAAAAAGGAAGGCAGCAGTCCAAATGGATTGAACCAACTTGACACTGACACCATTGTAGAAGCCGCTGACACCCTCTTTGGCCCAGATTTGGTTTATCAATTGCAACATGGAGGATTTCTCTTTGGCGATATGCATTCTCGCCTTCAACGTAATGTAAGGATAAGTTGAGCCGGTGGCTATTAACTTACCGAAAGCACCCAAGAAGAATGCCAAAAGAGGGGTGGTCTTCCTGCCTCTTTTTGCTAAAGCATTCTTCATTTGTTCGAACACTGAATATTGGATAATTGGATTCAAAACCAACACCAAAGCCGGAACCACGCCGCTGAACAATGCTGGAACACCGTCCCTCTTGATGATATCAATGATGGTTCCAATGGTGCCTCTTTTCGAGTTGGCTACCGTCATTCTGGTGTTGGCAACCCATAATGGATTGGACAAGATACAGGTGATGGAACCAGCAATAGCGCCACTGATCATGCTTTCGATGGTGGACAAGCCCTTATTCTTCTTCTTGCGCAAAAACGATTTGGTGGTGAATTCATAGAAATAATAATATATGAAATTGGTGATGGTGATGCCATATATGGCCGACTCCAAGCCAGCATACAAGCCCAGAACCCCGTTTTTATCGATGATCTTCTTGGCTGTCTCGAATGTGGAGACATTTTTCTTCTCGGTAGTCTCGTCCAATTCGGCGTCCCCGTCAGACGATTCGCTGGCTTGTTTGGACTTAGTCTGAGCATGTGTTGAAAGAGTCACCAATGGATAAGTGACCATCATGGATAAGGCTCCGCCACCAGCGCCAGCCAAGGCGTGAGAAAATTCGTCGGCTTCGGTCATCAGAGAATTGTTGATATACACGCGCCAAATCTTATTTACTTGGGGATTTTGCCGCTATATATACTCTGTAAGAACTGTCATGTTGAAGATGGGGAACATGCATAATTTTCGATCCGATAAAGTCTAATTGGATATTGTGTCCCAATGCGGAAGCTAAGGAACAGGGCTACTTACGCGTTTTCCATGGCGTTTTCTCCTTCCTATTATAGAACGTTTATACTTTAGATTTCCCCCGCCATTCACATCTGGAGCCTCTGATTGTTGTTGTCTCTGGTTATGTCTCGTCCCATATTTGTATCACATGGACGGACCATCGGCATATGTGCGTCCATCCGTCATTGCAACCATTCTGCGGATAACTGAGATAACCGCGTAAAATAACAATTATCCATTTCTTCCAGAACCCCATTGCAATAACTAAGTCGTCTCAACTAATTAATCCGCTCAATCGGTCTTTGAGCTGTAATGCCGCCTCAACTCTCCCTTATGTAACAATTGTGATTATCTGACTAAGCTCGCCGGAGAACAAACTTCAACACATTGGCTGTATTCGACACATGGAATAAATGTACTAAAATAGATAAAATACACTAATAGCAAAAATGAACACTCCAAGATCATTCTGGTAAGTAGAGTTCACACTATATCTCGCATTTTCCACCGTTCTAATCCTCGTAGGGGCGGTTACGGTCTTCTTTTCGTTGTCGGTATGGGCTCGTTATATGTGGCTAAACAAAAGATCAACGATCGTAGAGATAAACAATTCAGACCAGCTGCTAGATCCATCCAAGATATTCTTGACGACGACTTCGACTCTTCCACAGTCAAGCCTGGGTTCCCCGAACAGGAGGGCCGCTATCAGCGAAAGTCTGAATATGAGGGTGCCGGGAACAGTTACAGTTCCAGAAAGCCTGGTGACAAGTTCAATTAGTTCTCGTTTGTGTGTTCAAGATCAAGTGTATATAGTTAGTAATTGAGAGTTCACCGCCTACAATCCTTGTACCGTCTCTACACAATTTAAATCAAACTTTTAACAATTTTCAAATTTCAAGAATTAAATCATACAATACGCAATTACACATTACAAAAAACACACCGAAAACAAACAGAAAACCCAATCTAGTTGTCAAAGTAGTCAGCCATCTCTTGGTCCAACTCCTCAACAGTCTTCTTGGTCTTCTTTTGTTTCTTGTTGTTCTCCTTCTTAGGTTGGGCATTCTTTGGTTGAGCAGCCTTTTGTTGAGGCTTCTTGGCCTTAGCAGCGACCTTCTTGTTGGCGGTAATGTTAAGTTGCTTAGCAGCTGGAGTATTCGCAATAATTCTGGCGGCCAATGGCTTCTTGCTAGGATCAACAATTAATTCTAACTTCAACTTGGAAGATCCACCATCGATTGGGGCACCACTGTACTTTTGAACGGCTAAAGCAGCATTAGCGTTAGTCTTGAACACAATGGTGGCAACACCCTTGGATTGTCCTTTTTCGTTGTAGTTCAAAACAACTTGAGAAACACCACCGACTTGGGATTGGAAAAATTCCTAGATAAATTAGTTTTTGTTTCAAACAACAGAATGAACCGTTGTTTTAGAGTGTGTTAGTAAAACATTATCAAATTATTAGTTAGTGGTGCTCAAAAAGAACACCTGAAATTGTTATATCAGAACAGTGAGCACAACGACGATGACCAATCATCATTGTCTGAATTCCTATTGGAGCCTCGCGAATGATTAAATCGGTGTGTCTAGCAAAAGATACCGATTCATGTCCTCATCATCCCATGTCATGGCCAGAGATATGACTCGAGTTCCAAAAGATTAAACAGAATTCTCACAACCCAAAAGATTCGCTTGATATTTCCTAGGGTACTCAGTATATTTCCCCATGTACTCTAATCAAAGAACCCTTAAAATCCACATTGTCAAGTTATAACAATTTCAGCCATTCTTTAAGAGAAAATTGAGCCTAAATTATACCTGGGTCTCTGCCTAGTAAAAAACTAGGTCTTTATCCCAAGACAAAGTCAAAGTGATTTGGAGTAAGCCTATTCAAAACAGAATACCGAAAAGTATCACGAGATGAAACAATCACTTATGTCAAAGATCCTACGGACCAAAGAAAAATGAAGGGCCGTCCAATTGACGTTTCCAGATCCAAGCATACAATACTGTAAGAAAAGGAAATCTCCGATGATGTGCTCCCCGGTACGAGGCTTGAATCATCGAAGAATTTGTCCGTTTGGGATGCCTGACGTCGTACGACTAGAGGACTTTGACCATTCCATTACTGGATGGTGATACCTAGAATGAACTCGGTATGCCTAATAACCTTCTTGAGGACCAGCCTATAGAACGGGATGTTAGGACTTTGCCTGGGAAAGAGTCAACTCTCACAGGACTTCGAACTGTCTATGTTTCAAGACGATAATTGCCTATTTTGTGCGGAAAAGAATACTAAACGAATAGTTCCCCTCCATAGGACTTCTAAACCTATAAACCAACTTGATAATATTTCAACCAACTGCGAAGAGACTCGCAACATACCTTAATAGCATCTTGTTTGATATCTTTTGGCTGCGACGGTTAGTACGACATTGGGAGAAACAATCGACAGAAACAAACTTACCAAACCATGGACAATGACCTTGGTGGCATAACTAGCATCAATAGTCTGGGCAACAGCCTTTGCAAGAGCCTTTTTAGCAGGAGGGGCAGCCTTCTTGGTCACAACAGGCTTCTTGGCCACAGCAGTCTTCTTGGAAACACCTCTGGCTCTGGTGTCTCTCTTTCTGTTGTTGGCTTTTTTTGGTTGGGATGAGATGATATCATCTAAGGACTTATCTAATGCTGAGGACATTTTGGCTATTGGGACTATTTAATGGGTGTTTTGGTTAGTGTGAGACCATAGGCCATAAATACTTTTCTCTTAAGGGGCAGCGGACAGGGGCTGTCGAACGACCCGCCGTCGCCAAACAGGATGTAGATTACTGTTGTTCAGCGTAATTTTCAAACTGGCTCCGGTGGCTTAATGGTCATGTGATTGCATGGGACTATAACTCGACAAGATAGAAAGAAAGAAGAAGAGATGAGATGGACAAGATGAGATGAGATGATATGCGATTCGATTCCATTCGACTCCATTCCATTCCATGACCCATTGCTTCTCCTACTCTGCTGAGCCGTGTTGCTATGCCCCCGTTATCTCTTCGTCTACACTGCCCTTGCAGGAATGCTACAGCTAATGGCAAATCAGCCCCAGTAAGACGGGCTCCTTTAGGGCCCATTATCTTGTAAAACTACACTATGTTACCTGACCAACCTGTTTGGATCTCTTCACACCTCTTCGCCACTCAACACGTCAAACCGAAGCTGACTCCTGACAAGCATACTGCGTGAGCCAATTGTGTACATATTTACCTCATCATCCAGCCATTCGTTTAGTGTGTGTATATCATCTGGCATTGCACCAAGTTATCTCAACATCCACAACATCCCCACATCGTAGCAATCCGGTGATGTCCCAGCAATGACCAACGTGGAATATATTCTAACATCCGAGTTCGACATGGACAAGGGTCCCACCTTGTCGCACCAGATCCCGGGGCCTCTCCCAGGAAAGGTGTCATATTTGCCAGAATTGATGCTTCCAGACCAGATCCACACCAGAAACGAAGATTACACGGTGTTTTTGTTGTATCGAAAGCTGACGGGCGACGAGTTCCAGTATTACTACGACTTGTCGTGCGATAAAGAGCCCCTCTATTGCTTCACCCTCGTTAACACGCGTTTCAACGACCAGGTGAAAAGAGGCACCGTCATCAAGTCCATCTCCATCGTCACCAGATTCCAATTCTACATGAATTTCAAGCCGTTGCTACTAATCGCCTTGGACAGACTCTTTGTCGCGGCCGACGACGCTTCCTTCTTGATGGACTTGTACAACTCCATCAACCAGACGCGACTTCCCCTTCCCCAGGTCAACAGAATCGATAATCTCTTGGTCAGTTCAATGTTGGATCTCCACACTTATCACAAGATACGAGACTCGCCCGAGTTTCTTCCGGAAGAATACTCGCAACTCAAGCAGGACCTCACCTATTCGGCGGCCATTCCCTTCTCCAAATTAAACATCCCAATCAAGTTACCCATTATAAATATAGACACCATCGTTCAATCGTCTTTGTTGAGACAATTTTTGACCAAGGTGTGCGAATGTAGCCTAGATTCCTCCAATTTGTCTCGAGAGTTGGCAATCTACGGAAAGGAGACTCCTCCCTTGATCATCCTTCTTAACGCGATGTTAACGGGAAAGAAAATTATCTTCTTGGGCTACAAACAACACGCTTCCACTGTGGTTGAATACATATTCGCATATATCCAGTTGGTTTCCGGTAACGGTATCCTTTCTGGATTCAAGAATATCTTCCCCTTCATCGATTTATCGAAAATAGATACCATTGAGAATCTCTCCTGGTATTTGGTGGGCACTTCAAATCCAATTTTCAAGCAAAACTCCTATTTATGGGATGTTTTGTACGATTTGGACGCCAACGAACTATTCTTATCGGCTAACAATCAATTGATTGGCGAGGAAAGATCATCAATTATTAAAGAGGATGCAAAATTCCTCTCATACCTACAGAAGAGTCTCGCGGACCATCATGATGACGCCACCCTTTTGTTGATCATAAGGAGACATATCAATGAAATGGTCAGAATTTTCTACCAGGACTATTTCTGGAGCAATGAGGCAATGAAATCACTAGAAATGAACAGTTATAGAAGCACAATGGCACTATTCAACCAGGTCAAAAACAAGAACTACGAGGTTCTTAAATTCAACAAGAAAGTGCTGTTTGTCTTGCAATTGATTGAAACAAACCCAGATTGTGAAGACTTCTATGATGAATTATTAACGAATACACCAGAATACATACATGAGCTTTTATTACAAACATACTTATATCCGAATGAGTATTTTGATAGAAACAAGGGGATGGAGATCCTCTTGGTTAACTTGTTTAATAAGAGCGAATCCATACGATCAAAAATAACAAAGTTAATCGATCTATTAGATCAAGATACAATTGGAAGTTGGCTAGTTGAAGAGCTCAATCCTCTCTACAAAATTGCCATATCCCAACAGCAAGATATATAGTAATATTTCTCAGTGTATAATATCTACATGTATAGTAACATTTATCATTGTATTATATATAAATACGGGTCATTAAATTTTGTATCATGCAGTAGTTTGTGTTTGAGCCGTTTAACCACGGTTACACATGTAGGAGAATCTCCATGGAACATCCATAGGATCTAAAATGACTTCGAACAATCTTAACTTAAAGTCAGATTTTTCCAACTTAGAAAAGACGGTATCCAATTCTTGGTATGTTTCAACTCTTTCAGTTTCAGCCTGGTTCTTAAGATCACCAAAAGCTTTGAAGAGTTGAGTCCAGTTCCAGTCTGGAGATATGTCATTATAGTCTCTAGTTGGTCCCTTGATAATTCTTTCAACTGTGTAGCCACTGTTGTTTAAAAGGAACACATTTGGCTTGATACCTTGGTTCAAGTAAGTACCAAATTCTTGGATGGTCATTTGAGCACTACCATCACCTTCAACCAAAACCAATCTTCTTTCTTCAGGGTCAAAATCTTTCATGGCAACACCAACACCAAGACAAGCAGGTAAGGCATAACCAATAGAAAGATAAAAACCTTGTGAAACGTATCTCAAGTCCTTTGGAAATCTCATATCCGGAACACCAAACATAAATGAGCCAGTCTCGCAAACGAAAACATCATTAGGTTTTAAAAAGTTGTTAAATCTTTTGAGTAACTCGGATTGGTATATTTCAGTTGTCTTATTGGAAGTGTTAGCTTCGATGATAGTGCCTTCTGTTTCCGACAAGGTAGCTTGGACTTCCTTTCTCTTGCTAAGGAAGGATTGTTTATTCAATCTGGATGTTTCAAGTTTATCTAAGATCTTTGGCAAAACATGGACAAAGTTAACACCTTTATAAAGTTTAGCGCCAACCTGTATATATTCGTGGGTGAAGGAAATCAATTTGGATTCGTCGATTTCCATGGTGTAGTGACCAGTGTTGATTTCATTGACAAAAGAACCAATATGTAAGAACAAGTCAGCTTGTTCGTATGATTCCTTGACATTAGGATTACTTTCGGTACCGTTATAGGTAGCAATGAAAGATTCGTTAGATTCGTCCAAGACAGACTTGCCCATGAAGGATGAATAGTTGGTAATTTGTGTTTCTTCAACAAATTCCCTTAAAATGGAGGTCATGGAGAAACGATCCGTTAACACGTCACCCAAAATAACTGGGTTCTCGGCTTGATATAATTTATTTAAGACCAATTCAGCTATTTCATTGGTTAATGATTCGTTGACATCTTGAGGAACGATACTCAAAGGTCTGTTCAAGTTGGAAGCATCAATAACTGCATCAGCAAAATCAGATGGCAAGAACAAGTAACCTGGTCTCGAGTTGTAGAAGATTTGTTGGATCAAGTTATCGATCTCATCAGCAGCAGTGTCCATATTCTTCAAAGAAGCCTTGGCACAGGAGATGCCATCAACCATGTTTTCGTAAACAGCGTGGTCCGGTCCATGCAAAGAAGAGCGACCTGGGACCAAATGGTGGATTTGCTTGGAACTTCCCTTGTCTCTTGTTGGAGAGGTACCAACAATGTGCAAGACAGGAACGTATTCAGCAAAAGCACCAGAGATACCGTTGATGGCACTCAATTCACCCACACCGAAAGTGGTGACAACAACACCGAGATTGTGGGAGTATCTTGCGTACCCATCAGCAGCATAGGCCGAGTTTAATTCGTTAAGACAACCAACCCATTTCAAGTCATTGACGGAATACAAATGTTCCAAGAGGTTCAAGTTGAAGTCACCTGGAACACCGAAGATGGATTTGACGCCAAGTTGGTTAATTCTTCTGAAAATATATTCTCCTAATGGGATTTGGGTGGCCGAGACCAAGGTCTCGTTGAGACTAGAGTCGCTAAAGTTGGTTGGAACTGGAACCATTATGTATATATGCACCTGCTTTCGATTGCAGAATCAATTAATGAAGTTTACGAGATTAAGAATTAACGAGACAAGCTCACCCACCAGAAATGCGGTCTCTTATATATTGGCACAACTCCTCCTTGAATATCCAAGTCTAACTGACGCCTTGAGTGTCTATGGCTCCAACGGTTATCAATGACATTTTTTTGCAGCCCGTTGCAAAATGTATTGCGCAGTGCAGAATTTATTGTGCAGTTGAAGGTGAGTTCGGTTATTGAAGGCGACAGCCAGAACGGAGAAGCAGAATGAATAAAGAGCCGTGATTGTGCGGCGGTGGCAATGGTGGCTGATATGTATTTATGTAGTTGGCATTTGGCGGTTACAACGGCTTTTTGAGGCGGTGAATGTTGATGCCTCTTGTTGCCATGTGGGTAGCCTTCGATAGCCGAACACTGTAGGTGGTGATTGTCCTATCCCTTAGGGCTATTGCCGAGCTTATTACAGATAATAATTAGGGAACTGTCGATAAAGAGGAGATTTGGTTGAAGAAACAATAACATGCCAAAAGGCCGGATGACATCTAGATGTTGGAGATCCCCGGCTATGACCAGAACCTCTAAGATGCAACAAAATGTACTGCTTGCCAAATGACTATGGAAAGGGTCAGCAAGGTTGGGTCTTCCCATACTTGGTCTCCTCTTGACTACATCTCTTAATGAAAAACAAGTAAATTAAAGCCCTTATTGGGAAGTCGTACCAAGTCGACAAAAAAAAGCCAACCCCATCAAATTATTTCTTCTTTTGTGACACTTCGGGTTCATAGCCAATACTCTCCAATCTCTCTGATACGCCAGGATGGCTATGGTAGAAAGCACTGTAAAGCCAATCGTCACTAGAAGCACCCAAGTTATCCTTTTCCAACTTCAATAACGCCGAGCCCAAAGTATCTCTATAGCCCAAGTCTTTTGCAAACACGTCGGCTTCGCGTTCTAACTTTCTATACATCAAGCTAAGTGCAAAATTGATAACACAATCGAGCACAGGAAGTAATCTGTTGAATAAATAAAGACCAGGCCAAGTGGGCATTTCACCATAAAATCCAAAAGATTCAAACAAGGACCTATTGTGGATGAAACCTGAGAATAGCAATAGATTGGCAGTAACTTGTAACTGATCTGCAATTATATAAAGCAACATATGTCCTTTCTTCCAATGACCAAGCTCGTGTCCCAAAACTGAAACAACTTCTTCAACGGTATTAGTCTTAATTAAAGTATCATAAATGACAATATTCTGGTTTGTCCAAGGTAAACCAATGAAAAAGGCATTGGAGTGTGAACTTTTCGCGGAAGCATCTAGGGAATATAATCTGGTCAATGGGAAATTCAACTTTAAAGCCAAATCTTCGATTGCTTTTCTCAACTCACCATTCTCCAATGGCTCGATTTTGTAAAAAACAGAAATAAGTAAAGGCTGAATTATAACTTGCAATGTTTGAAAGCCAAAGAATACAAGTGAAGCAGAAAAAATGAACTGATCACCGAAAACATCAACCAATTTAACAAGGACTGATAAAACCAGTGCCACAATAGGTAAAATGATAGCGAATCTCTTGGCTTCATCGATGGCCCAAGTTTTACGAGTCATCTTATTAAAGCCAAATTTTTCTTCAAGTACAAAATCACTATAATAACTTAGTGGAAGACTCAATAATTGTGTTGCAGCACTAATGATAGCAAACATCACCAACGATTGCGTAATTGGTCCTCCAAGGGCTGCCGGTAAATACTTGGCTGAATTTACCAACAAATTTCCTGAGAACGACCAGATTTTTGCATAAAGATCATATTTTAAATAGGCTAAATTCTCAATGAGCGAAAATGTGCGTCTCCAAAACGAGAACTTCTCTTTAGCAGTTCCATAAGCATACGATTTGTCAATAGTTTCCGTGGTGAATTGCGACTTGACAATTGCACTAGGCTTCTTCTTACTCAAATGGTTGAGCTGACGATAACTCAAATAGCCAGTAAATAAGTATTTTGCAACAGTAAGTCCAATAGTAATCGACTTCCAGTCTATAGCTCTCGAATCGAGAAAACCAAGTGTCTAGATGTGTTAGAACATACGATGATAGAACAAGACGTTTCACTTACCTCTGATAATGAAAGAGTAAGCATTTTGGCAGCGAAAAGGCTTAATTAGCCAAGGATAATAATGTACGGACATGGGCCTAATTATATAGAATTACAGTTCAGAGGAGACACAATGGAGCCGTGGCAGCGTGACGTACTGAAGCAAATAAGGTTGCTGTTTGATTAGCCATTGTTAGAGCGATAAATAACACGTACTACTATTACAGAGGAAAATACTGTTACGTGACAAGTTTTATATTCGCACGAGATTGGTATATGTTGCAAAGCTAATATATCGGAACTTCTATATGTGTGATAAGGTACACTAGATAAAATTGGATTCCTCGAACTCGGTACCATTTCACTATTTTCGAGGGATGCATGCAAATGAAATATATCCCATAATAAATAGAGCTGCAAAAAATAGTTAACGTTATTACTTGACAAGAAGATATTCCAATGAGAGAACCACCAAAGCAGCCATCATGCAACTCGTATAAAGGGACGAATACGGCAGTTTTCGGTTTTCACACGTTATCAGCTGTGATGAGGTTTATTTATTAAAGAAAAGGGTCTTCATTAAGCGGATAAAAAACAGACACCAGCTTTATAATGGGAAAGAAGTATGGTGTGAGAGCCGTAGAAGTGGCTTCCGAACCATCTCCAAAAAATGGGACGAAACGTAACCAAACGCCGGAAATAGAAGAAACAGAAGTAGTTGAAGTAGAAGACGGCGAAGAAGAACAAGAGGAAGAGGAGGTTGATCTCAACGACTTGATCAAAGAAACCGCTTTAGAATTGGGTGCTACGATCGAAGATTTCAACTTGATAAAGGACTTGGAAGACCCCGAAGAATCGGACATAGAGGTGGATTCCACCGCTGGAAAAGACATAGATATCGATGAATTGAAGGCATTTATAGCTCTGAACTTTGGACTGGCTGCCGAACAATCCCAACCAAAGAAGAAGCCCGCAAAAAAAAGTAATGATAAGAATGTAGTTACGAAAAATAAGGTGAAGAAGAATATTAAGGAGAATCCTGTCAAGAAGAATATGAAGAGGAATAAGATGAGAAAATAAACATCTACTGGTAAAGGATCCGGAGTTCGGTTGTATAATAGGTATCAATGTATTTTCAAGTTATATAGTAACTGTAGTAGATCACATTCTTTCCCAAATCTGAATATAACTCTCGCTCAAAAAGATCAAGTTCTTTTCGATTTCTTTGATTTCCAAATCCTGAACATTGATCCAGTTGGAAGTATACAGATTTTCCAATTGGATATTCCAATTCATGGATGCCTCGTCATTAAGGTTATTCTCCTTGATATTGGCCTGGTTTGTGACATTCAGGATCAATTTGTAGCTGATTTTCTTGTCGTTTTCGTCGAATGCCATTGTCGTGGGGAACTTCACCACAGTGGGGTTCCTACTATCATATCTATCAATATGAAGGATCAAATACTTTGGAAGTTTGATGATTTTGTATGTTTTCCAATCGTTTGCAAAATCAGTGCGTTTCACACCATTATACTTTTCCACCAAAGATTGGATATTGATTTGGGGTATGTCAGTAGAGCTGTTATTTTCAAATACCGATATAGGAGGAAGATTCAATGTCAAGAGCCAGAATTTAGTCGCAGTCACAGTCTCCTGCTCAGACTTCAAATTATGTGTGGTTATTTGTAATTTACCCTGTAAACTGGACGTTAGTATCGATTTAGTGGTTTTGGTTCCCTTCACCGCCGACTCGTTTTTGATCAAATTCAGATGAAGATTGTTCAATAACCATACCAAAAATAGTTTTGGATCGCTCTTTTCGGCAATTGTGAATGCTTTATTCGATTTTATGGCTATATATTGGAGCAATTCGTGCGGCGAGATATGATTTTTGAATAATTTATCATACCAGAATTTCCTCACCAATAATCCAAATTTTGCATTCAACTCGTCTTTCTCTATCACCTCGTGATATGAGTCAAGTAGGTAATAATCGCGTATAAGTGGTACGTGGAGCAACAATTGTAGAATGACGTTGGAATAATCGTTATTGTTGATATTATTGAGTCCGATGTAGCCAATGTCATATGGTTTATGGTGCAAATCGAAGCCAATATGTTGGGTTTGAAGCAGCAAAAGCTGGGACTCCGAATATGTGGGATTCACCAAGCATTTTATATCATTTATAGCATTGGAGACTATCTCCAAGTTCTCGGGTAGTAAATAAGCCTTGAGATTGGACAAATTAAGGAACACCCGATGGTTGAAGTCCAATGAATGGAAATAAGCATTGGAGGTCTTACCTCGTCCTTGGAAATACTTCCCACACACCAAACAACCGTAGATATTGATGTTTGAGAGCGAATTACAGCACACTTTCTCGAAGTCAAAGTCCAATTTGGCCCTATTGATGGTATCCAAATACAAATTATCCGTGGTTATATGAGTTCTTTTTTGCACGACAGTGACATCCGAGTCCTCTTCATTGGAGGACTCGTTCGATAATTTTCTTTTTACCATTTCCCTGCCCAATTACTCTTAGAAGACAAGCCCTAAAGTGTATCGGCTGCTGATATGCATATATATTTTTCAGACGTGTTTGCTTATATAACGCGCCGCTCCTGCTGGGCGTCCCACCTGACCCGGCCAGGGGTCAATTCCAGTGTCTCAGAGGTTGGCATGCGGGAACGACCAGGGGATGTGCCGACGAAGAGCATCACCACGCACGAATTGCAGATGTAATGTTACTGATGCCATAGTTAAGACGTGGTTTATCCCTTTGATACCGACGTGAAGTGGATCTCTAAGCGGGTGCTGTCGTAACTTCGCCAGCGAAGCCCCAAATCAGAGACGGAGCGAAGGTTTTATCTCAATGGGGAAATAATGGAGATGCACATAATTAATGTATTACTCTATATATATATAACATGGTTAAATTGTGTGCAGCCCAGCAGTAGACGTTGTTAATCCTGGTTAAGTGGAATGTAATACGACCTCCTTTTACTGTAGACTATATATATGTCGACATTTGCAACATCTCTGGTCTCTCTCGTATCGTACTCCCACACAAAATGAACCATATTGTTGCAATTGATATAGGAAACCACAGTTCCATCTTGACTTACCAAGATGACGCTAATTACATCTCTGCGTTGAAGAACGAATTTGATAATTTTAAGGTGCCCTCCCTTATGTCTTTCACAGATTCTCAGAGATTATACGGGGAAAACACCACCAGATACGAGATTGAAAGGCCCTATTCGAGCCAGATAGTCGTGAATAACTTCAAGAGAATGCTTGGGATTGAACGCAATTCGATGGAATATTTGAGAAATGAAAGAAGATTTATGAATTTTAAGCTCAATGCCATTAAAGGCGACGAATTCACTATTTTAAATATCGATTATCTAGACACTCTTATGGAGCTATCATTTTTCCAAATCTACGAATATTACTTGAGTTATTTGATTAAATTGACCTACGAACAATTGGGTATAATACCCACTACTCTCAAGATCTCGGTTCCTGGCTATTACACTTATCATCAAAAGAAGCTCGTTATCGAGATCGGCTTGTCCTTGGGGGTGGAAATAGTCCTTATCAGCGACTTGGTTGCCTTGTCGCTCTCATATGTGTTGGATAATCAAGAAAGTTTGCCTATCAGTCCCATGCCAAATAAAATTGTTTGTTTCATAGATATGGGAGAATCGAACATGTCAATCTCGGTAAACTCCATAAACAAACATCAATCCAAAATCTTGTACAAATCAACAAGCAATATCGGGGGGAGGGATTTCGACTTGGTGATAACGAGAAAGTTGATCGAGTTGATCCAAACAAACTTTAATTTAGCTGTCAAGGAAAGAAGCAAAGAATATTTCCAGTTGTTGCACAATGCTACGAAATTAAAGGAAAGTTTGTCAAAGAACCAGAAAGTCTCTTTCCAATTGGATAACTTCATGGACTCACAAGACATCACCTTCACTGTTACCAGGAGCGAGATGCAACAATGGTGTCAAGATCTCCTAAAGTCCCTTGTTGAAGAGATACAAGATCAATTGGATAATTCCAGACGTGCCAGTTCACATATTCACATAGTGCAAATTAGCGGTGGGTGTGTACAATTTCCTGGTCTCTTCGAATCTGTTGAAGCCATTTTTGAAGGTAAAGAAGCTGTCAAAAACACAGATTCAACTCTTATATCGCGAGGATGTTTGATGTATGGTACCCCATCGTGTGAATCTATAATGATTAGAGATGTTAATCTGAGTGATTATCAGATCTCATACAGCAATAATAATGGCGAGCTTGAAAGAATAAATGTCTTCAACAAAAACAACTTTACGCCAAACGAGAAAGTTATATATATTGATAAAAGATGTGACTTCACTCTCAACTTGAGCGATAAATCTTTGAAATCTTTGTGTCAATGGAATATCAAAGGTATCACGGAAAGACTAAGTGAAACTAGCTCCATGGTATCGAACTCCCCGAAATCATCGCAGACATCTGTTTTCAGTAAAAACAACCATAATGTATCGCTGGACGATCAATCAACCAAAATCAAGTTCACCTTATATCAAGACATCAATGAGTTGGTCGAAATTAAGGTTGATATAGTTGGTGAAACAGAAATGTCGCTGACCAGACTGGCCATTTCCGAGTTCCTTTCCAGAACCTTGAAGAGAAAGAATGACAAGGATTTGGATCATCTCTACGAATTGGACAGTGAATGTGAGTATCTAGGATATCTGAGCACTCAGCTAAAAGATTTCGTGGAATTCACTGAGGTTTTAGCTCAAAGAGAGAATATGTATAGATATTAGAACGTAATAGGATATGAGATTTGTAGTAATTTTAAAAAAGTAAATCGTTGAAGCTACCGTCTTTGCAACCGATTTGCAGCACGGAGCCGCACAACCGTCGGTATCCACACACAACATCCCCATGATATACGGCGCCCATTAGTACTGAAAAAGATAATATAAATAATAACCGAAGTATATTGAGTATATAACGAGATAACAATATTCGAGATGGAAAAGGGACCTAAGGAATTAGAAGGGAAAAAATATCCCGCAAAGGCACACGCCTTGAAGGTGAAGAAGAATTTCTTATCTTTGAGTGGAATTGAAGAACAATCCACCGCCAATGTCTCTGTGTGTTTGACAGGAGAGGACTTGAAATTGTTTGCTTATTCGGACCAAACCAAGCCATTCAGACAAAATAGATATTTCTATTATTTGTCGGGGGTCAATATCCCCGGGTGTCATATTGTGTTCAACTTCAACACCGAAAAGTTGGTCTTATATTTGCCAGAGGTTGATTATGACGATATCATGTGGAGTGGCTTACCCGTTAGCATCGAGCAAGCCTTGGAAACTTTTGATGTGGACGAGGTTTATTATGTCAGTGACTTGCAGAAGCATTTGACCAGTATGGAAGGTTTCCGGATCTTGACCAGCGATTTCAACGAAAGAAACGACCAATTCAAGAGCTCCATGGTCGAGAAGGATGACACTTTTTTCAAGGCCTTGGACGAGTCAAGATTGATCAAAGACGACTACGAAGTCGCCTTGATGAGACATGCTGCTAAAATCACCGACAATTGTCATTTTGCTGTTATGTCAGCCTTGCCAATAGAATCCAACGAGGGCCATATTCACGCAGAATTCACCTATCATGCCATCAGACAGGGTTCCAAGAACCAAGCATACGACCCGATCTGTTGCTCTGGGCCCAATTGTTCTACGTTACATTATGTCAAGAACGATGACGAATTCAAAGAGGCCGACAAGAAGTCCATCTTGATCGATGCCGGTGCTGAATGGTCTAATTATGCCAGTGATGTCACTAGATGTTTCCCGATCAGTGGTAAATGGACCAAAGAGCATAGAGAGATCTACGACGCTGTATTGGACATGCAGAAACAAACCATGGACTTGATCAAACCCGGCCAATCATGGGACGAATTACATATTTTGGCTCATAAGATCTTGATCAAGCATTTCTTGAAGTTGGGAATTTTCAAGGATTCCTTCTCCGAGGAGGAGATCTTCTCCAAGGGATTGTCGGTTCCATTCTTCCCGCACGGATTAGGCCATTTATTGGGGATGGACACCCATGATGTGGGTGGTTATGCCGATTACGAGGATCCCAACCCAATGTTGAGATATTTGAGACTTAGAAGACCGTTGCAACAAGGCATGGTTGTGACGGACGAGCCAGGGTGCTACTTTTCGCCATTTTTATTAGAGGAAACCTTAAAGAGCGACGACAAGATGCGTTACATCAATAAGGAGGTGTTGGACAAATATTGGTACATCGGGGGGGTCAGAATCGAAGACGACATTTTGGTTACCGAGAGTGGTTACGACAACTTCACCGGAATCACCAGCGATCCTGAGCAAATCGAGAAGATTGTGTGCGATGGAATCAGCAAGGGTAGAGATTACTTCCATAATGTCATATGATGTAGCGGGGGACGTAGGGTTCTGTGATAATAATAAAATTATGCAACAATGTGTAGCAATTGACAACAAGTCTGGGGAATGCAGGAAGAGGAGTGGCGAGATAACTCGTAAGATAACTCGCGATAACTCGTAAGATGACTCGCAAGACAATCCAATGATATTGCAAAGAGCCCCCGATTGGGTCATGCTGGATAAAAATAAACAGGGTTCCTCTGAGATGACGAAACAGCCTCCCCGACATACAGACACATACTGGGGCTTTGTTGACAAGCGTAAACAAATGGAATTGGAGATTGGGCGTCTGACGTCATCGTTTGAGTATCGAATTGGCGGTTGCACGACGACCCAAGGAGTGGGTCGATTAGTTTGGATTGGAGATGCGACGCTAATGCGAGCAAGAGAAGAGCAGAGAAGAGAAGATCGTGTGGTGTGATGGAGAGGAGTTGGTGTGGGAGTGCAAACGAGGGTTGAAAGGGAGCCAATTGCCCCGTCCTATTTATAGCACAACGCTGATCAACTCGTAATCTCCTCGCTGAGTTCATGCACCTCGGACGAGGCCAGTTGCGTCACCGGCGGACCAAAAGCCATAAGGTGTTCGCGGCGCCAAACTGCGTCCTAGCAATCGTTATTAACTGGCTATTAGCGCTGCGAATGGCACTAGTGGATGTGGAGACACATAGGTAAATAATACTTAACGTTGGCCTTCTGCCTTATGGGTGTGCGATTCGTGTGCTGTTGATCTGAAATGCCCATGTTACAAGTGTGTATTTATGTTTGGAGGCCCATTCCCGGCTCATACTGACGACCAGAACCTCAAGAACTTGCTCAAACACAAGCCAGCTCCCCGCGACAGCGACCTCGGCGCTGATTTGGAACACTTTCATTTGGACAACGGCCTTGTCACCGACAACACCTTCGACAACGTCCACCAGTGCGCCAATTACACCACCAATTTGTACCAATCGGAGAACTCGTCCAACTCAATGTTCAACTCCAGCATACGATCATCATACGATAACCATTCGACCACCACCATCAGTAACGGCTCGCTGGACATGATGTCCATCGAACAGGACGAATACTCCAAGAAGTTGCACAAGATCTATCACGATTTGCCCGTCAATTTCCGCATCTTGGTCAAATTGGGCGAGGGCGCCTTCTCCAAGGTGTATAGGGCCGTCAATTTGACCACCCACGAGCATTTGGCCATCAAGATCATCAACAAGTCCAAGATGAACAAAAACCAGTTGAATAACGTGTTGAAGGAGATCTCCATCATGCGCAAATTGGACCATAGGAACATCATCAAGTTGATCAACTTTGTCAACGCACCCAGTTCCAAACATTGTTACATATTTATGGAGTTGATCGAGGGCGGCGAATTGTTCAACAAGATCATCGAATACACGTATTTTTCAGAGGATTTGGCCAGACATGTCATCATCCAGGTGGCCACGGCGGTGAAGTATCTACATGAGGAGGTTGGTGTTGTTCACCGAGATATCAAACCGGAAAACCTTTTATTTGTTCCCATTGAATACCGTCCAAACACGCCAGAAGTCGCCAGGAAACTCAAGCGGAAGTCCGACGAATCGTCTAAATTGGACGAGGGGGTATTTATTGAAGGTGTAGGTGGCGGGACTATTGGAGTGATCAAATTGGCGGATTTTGGGTTATCCAAGGTCTTATGGGACACACCCACCAAAACCCCCTGTGGAACGGCTGGTTACACGGCCCCAGAGGTTATCAAGGACGAAACATATTCAAAATCCGTGGACTTATGGTCGATTGGATGTGTTTTGTATACCATTTTGAGTGGATTCCCTCCATTTTATGATACAGACCAAGAGAAATTGACTCATAAAATATTGAATGGCCAATACGAGTTTTTGAGTCCCTGGTGGGACGAGATCAGCCCTAGTGCCAAGAACTTGGTGAATAATTTATTGCATATTGATCCAAAAAAGAGACTTACTATAGATGGGTTGTTCAAACATCCATGGATCTTGAACAATGACAACCTACCCCTTAATCATGTGGAGAACGAGCCACCCTTAATAACGAAGCCAAAGGAAATCATGTTCGATGACGACTATTTCTTCAGTAACGAGTATCATGTGAAAAATAAGAGCGGCGGTGATATATTATTGACGCCCCAAGCTGAAGCTATAAGGCAAGTTTTCAATAATCCGATCTTGATTGAGGAAACGATATCCGACTCAATTACGGGGAGAATTGCTGGTAATTCGTTTGACTTGGAATTTTCGGATGATTCGGACGGTTTTGACGAGGATGAAGATGAGGATGAAGATATTTCGAGTGAAGACGAGGATGAAGACGATGAGTTCGATGTTGAGGAATATTGCACGAAATCGACAACCAAGATCTCATCGATCATTTGCAAGCCTGATAATCCACTTGGTTTGCAATTGAAGTTTGAGTCTCCTAACATCAGCAAGGCCAGATCGTCTTCCACCAGTCTACCCAAGTCTCCATTACCGGGAAAGCATCATCTTGGATCTTCGCTCCAACATCAGCATTTACCAAAGACTCCGTCTGTTGCCATGTGCAAGAAATTGGACGGCAAGGGCGAGTCCAGTTTACAACTTCATCTCCCAAATAACGTCATGACGAACGGCTCAACTGCCGAAGAGGATTTTAAAAGCGACATTAATTTTGATTTGAACTTGAACGACTCTACGATGTTAAGAAGACGCAAGTCGAGTGCCATTAGCACTACGACGCCCATTATGAAGACAGTATGACGTTTTATTATAGAAAGACTAGGAACGAGTTTACGGTGATGTTTTTTTTACGTGTGGTATTATGATGGCAATTATTTGTTTTCAAGGTGTTTTTAGTGGACTTTGTTATTATATAATATTATGATATGAACAATTGGGTATTCATTGTAGGGGAAGTGATTGCCCGTTTCCGCAAATGTTAGCCGATTCCGGTGGTGTCCCCGGGCTCCGTAACCGGGTGGAAAATTGTTGATGTAGTCATAATCAATTGAATGGAGTCAAAAAGAATAAAGGGTGGAAAGATAGAAGAGTGCGGATACAAGGATGTTACGGTCATTCAACTATTCCAAGAGATTTTTCTCCAACTCAAGCGTGTTGAGAAACACCTTGGCGTTTGTTGAGACCAATGGAAGCTCTATTACACCAGCATCGTTATCGTTATTAACGGCAGCCAGACAATTACAAAAGCCCATCACGGTGGTGTTAGCTGGTTCTAATTCGACTTCTTCTGAAATCACGGGCCAATTGGCCAAGATCGCTTCAATTGACAAGATTTTGGTTGCCAAGGACCCAAAATTCAACACCTATTTGCCAGAGGAATTGTCTCCACTCTTCACCAAGATCTTGACGGAGAACCCAGAATACACCCATTTCTTTGTGGCGGCCTCTTCTGTGGGAAAGAACGTGTTGCCTCGTGTTGGTGCTGTTTTGGACGTGCAACCGATCTCGGACATCATCAAGATCGAAAGCGAAAACACCTTTGTTAGACCAATATACGCCGGTAATGCGTTGGCAACCGTCAAATCCAACGACAAGTTGATTCTTTCGTCGGTCAGATCGTCGTCGTTTGCTCCAGTCGAGTTTGATGGGTCGAATTCTGCTGCCATTGAAGAGGTTTCCATTGAAGACTCTGGTAACAGAACCGAGTTTGTTGGTGAAGAAATCATAAAATCAGAAAGACCAGATTTGGGCTCTGCTATCAAGGTTGTTTCTGGTGGCCGTGCCTTGAAGTCCAAGGAGCAATTCGCTGAGATCATCGAGCCATTGGCCAATTCGATTGGCGCTGCTATTGGTGCTTCTAGAGCTGCTGTTGATTCTGGGTTCTGTGACAACTCCTTGCAAGTTGGCCAAACTGGTAAGGTTGTTGCTCCAGAATTGTACATTGCCGTGGGTATTTCCGGTGCAATCCAGCATTTGGCCGGTATGAAGGACTCCAAGACCATTGTTGCGATCAATAAGGACGAGGAAGCGCCCATTTTCAATGTCGCTGATATTGGGTTGGTTGGGGATTTGTTTGACGTTGTTCCTGAGTTGACTGAGAAGTTGAAGAATGTGTGAGGTGGTGAGTGGTGTGTGTGGTTGGTGGTTGGTGGTGAAGTGAGACGGTGAATTGTGGTGGTGAAATGATGAAGTGAGATGGTGAAGTGGTGAAGTGAGATGGTGAAATGGTGAAGTCAGATGGTGGAGTGGTGACATGGTGAATTAGTTAAGAGGTGAGATGAAGATGAAGAGGTGAATATTAGATGAAGATGAAGAAATAGGTGAATTAATGAAGAGAGGTGAGAGACACCAAAAATATCTTTATGATGATTTATACGAATTTATAACTATTTAAATGTAGAAATCAAGTAGCCAATGATTATGTCATGAGCCGGAGTTGCGTGGCCCTCGCGAGGAGTTGCCCCACGTTTCCTATCTTATCAGTAGCCAACAGCTCCCAAGCGAAAGTCATCGGTTGTACATTAGAAGGCTCGACTAGTCGTTTATCGCATACGAAGCTGAAAAACTGTTTCGTGCTATATAATCATTCTTTATGACGTCGTCGTCAAAGATGTCGCAACCCAACGAAACGACAAAACTACGAGGCTCCGCCAGGGCCGTCCCCATGACGAAGAGTGCCTCGGAGTCTATGGGCATTCATAGACCGTATTCTCCCCACAAAAATACCTTATATCGAGTCATTTCGCCCAATAGGGTGTCGACACCGCCCAATTCGTCCTACAACACTTTTCTTGACCAAGAGGCCCCGAAGAGTCCCGCTCATCAACATGAAAATTACCATCATCATGACCATACCCAAGCGGCGTTGCCCTTCAGATTCAGCAATATCTCGTATCAAACAATAGCCTCCGACAGCGAGGAGGAGAGCTTCAGTGGCAGAGACCCCTCGATCATGAGTGCCATCTCGGACCATTACAGTCCCCCAACGTCCACCGATGTGGCATTCAAGGACTTATTGCCGTATTATTTGCCCTGTGCTTCGTGGATCCCGCATTATTGTTGGAACTTCTTCATTGGCGACTTCATGAGTGGGTTGTCGCTCGTTTTCTTCCAACTCCCCTTGGCAATGAGTTACACCAGTATGGCGCATGTTCCAGTGTTGTGTGGGTTGTTCAGTCTTGGGATAGCTCCCTTGATCTATGCTGTTCTTGGCTCGGTTCCCCAGATGATCGTTGGTCCTGAGGCGGCAATCTCATTGGTGATTGGCCAAGCCTTGGAACCCATTTTGGCCCATGATGCCGATATAGACCCCATAGATTTGGTCGTAGCTGTGACTTCAGTGGCCGGTTTGAGTTTATTTGCATTCGGCATTGGTAGACTCGGGTATCTTGATAACGTTTTATCGGCTGCGTTATTGAAGGGCTTCATTTCGGCTGTGGGAATGGTTATGGTTATCGGCTCTTTAATAGCGGAACTCGGCTTGACATCTGTTCAGGCTTTGTATCCATCGGAACATGTGCACACTCCTGTTGAAAAGATTCTTTTCTTGTTTCGTCACAGGTCTGAATTGCACCAATTGACCACCATAATCAGTTTGGTAAGTTTCCTTACTCTTATGTTGTTAAGAAATATCAAGAAACAACTTGAGGCCGCTCGCTTCCATCATGCTGTATTCATTCCAGATATCTTTATTGTGTCTATTATTTGTACCGTCTTGTCAAGGTATTATGGCTGGGATCAATCAGGGGTCGCTGTGGTTGGTGCCATTAAGACTGGCGAATTCCACTTAACACTTCCATTCACCACCAGACTTTGGCCCTTGATGAAGCAATTGACGGGACCCGCTATAATGTCTGCCATGTTGGGATTCTTTGAATCAACCACTGCTTCGAAGTCACTTGGTTCGACTTATGATTTGCCGATATCTTCCAACAGAGAATTGATAGCTCTAGGAAGTATCAACTTAATTTGCAGTATATTTGGTACCTTGCCAGCGTTTGGGGGTTACGGAAGATCTAAAATCAATGCAATCTCTGCCAAAACATGTGCCTCTGGGATGTTTATGGGTTTATTTACTTTATTGGCGATCTTTTTCTTGCTTGATTCACTCTATCATTTGCCAAAGTGTGTGTTATCTGTGATCACGACTGTCATTGGTCTCTCCTTGATGGAGGAGGCGCCCTCTGATCTTCATTTCCATTGGAATACAGGTGGTTATAATGAGATTGTCACGTTTTGTTTAACATTTTGTGCCACTGTTTTCTATTCCCTGGAAGCTGGGATTGCCTTGGGTATTGGTTATTCGGTAATTAGAGTCATCAAACACTCGGCTGCCTCTAGAATCCAGATCTTGGGGAGAGTGCCCCATACAGATATATTCATCAATGCCGATGTTCCTGTCATTGTGGATGAGAACTTGACTATGGTGACTACAGAATTGGAGGAAATTGAAGGGTGTTTAATCGTGAAGGTTCCAGAACCGTTAACCTTCACCAACACCGCCGATTTAAAGGCAAGATTGAGGAGAGTAGAATTGTACGGCTCAACCAGATCTCATCCTGCTCTTCCGAGAGCAAGAAGTGAATTGATGGCGAGATACGTTATTTTCGATTTGCATGGTTTGACGGAGTTGGACTCGTCCGCTGCTCAAATCCTCTTGGATCTTTTGGAAGGTTACAAGAGTCGTTCGATTCTTGTGCTATTTGCCAGGGTTCCTAATAGTTTTGAAGTGCGAGAACGTTTGAGAAGCAGTGGTATAACTGACCTTTTGGAAAGATGTTTGGGTGATCTCCATAGTGGAGAGATGTCGTACTACCCATTTTTCAATAGTATTGCAGATGCATTGAAGACGGTTGATGACATAGAAGTGAGTTCTACATTTGAGGATGATTAGATTTTTAGATTGTGTATTAGAATTAAAATTAAAATATTTATTTGATTATTGTAAAAAAATATTCTCTGGGAACAAAAATAAAGATTAATGCGAATTCTGTGGATCGAACACAGGACCTTCAGATCTTCAGTCTGACGCTCTCCCAACTGAGCTAAATCCGCTTCATGCAATATCGGCGAAAATCTTAAATAACCCCAATAGAATAGAGGATTTTCAAATTTTTTAAACCTCTCAAAATAATATTAAAATTAATTCTAGTATAAGGATATTATTATAAGAGAGATGATAATTAAAGGCAATGATTTATTTTCTTTTTTTTTGGTTTTTTTCTTGACCAAAATTGGGCTCTCTTCAAATGAAACATCCTGCAAATTCAAAATAATTAAAACCTTAATAAAGATTTATTTCAAATTATCTTAAATATTTCTCTTTAAATTAAATACACTATAATAAAATTTTGTGGTTTCTATATTAAATTCTCTTCCGATTACATTATTATATACATCTATTCTTTCTTGGTCTTCTTGGAAACCAAGGACGAAATATCAAGTCCCTTGGCTGTTCTCTTAGTTCCCTTCACTTTGGCAGCACTTTTCTTTTCAAATTTTTTGAGATGCTCCTCCCTTTCCTTGGCACCGAGCTTGGACAATGTTTCAGCCTTTTCAATGAATTCAGGGTCATTCTTTTCCTTCCCTATCAACCATTCAAGTAATTTAATTTCTTCCCCATATACCGAATCATCTTTATCCATTGGTGTTTCCAAGACAATTGGAATTCCTTGCAATCTTGAGGAATTTGCAATGGCTCTAAACACCTCCAATCCGAGGAACCCATAACCCAATTTCTGATGCAAATCACGGTTGGCCCCCAATGGTGCCTTGGAGTCATTAAGATGTATGGAACTCAAATATTCCAGGCCGATTATCTCATCGAATTGGTCCCAGAATTGGTTAAGAAGGTCCTCTGTAGAAATATCGTACCCTGCAGCAAACGTGTGACAAGTGTCTACACATACACCTACTCTTTCCTTATCGTCTACCATATCTATAACTTTTCTGATATCTTCCAATTTAGAACCAATCAAATTTCCATGTCCTGCCATATTTTCAATCACAATTTTCACAAAAGAAGTGTCTTTGATGGCCCTGTTAATGTTTGAAGCGAGTCTAGCAAGCGCCTCGTCGTGATCCGAGTCCAAACTTGACCCAGGATGGAAATTGTATAATCCAATGTTTAATTTCTCACATCTCTTTAAATCATCGAGGAATGAGTCGTATGCCTTTTGTTCTTTCTCTGCCTCTGGGTTGGCAAGATTTATGAAATACGATCCATGAGGTAAGATGTCTGTTCTTGGATTAAAGCCATATTTTTCACATAGATCCTTGAATTTTGTTGCCTCTTCGTCTGATATTTCAGGAGAGACCCATTTTCTTGGTGACTTCAAGAATAGGGCAAATGAGTTGGCTCTAATCTGTTAGCATACACAAACAAAACCCACAAAAAAACTTACCCAATATTCATTGCATTGGTGATTGCCTTGGATATACCTGGTCATGTTAGAAATGCGCTTTTACTTTTGAGATCACTTACCTCCTGCCATGGCAACATGTGCTCCAAACTTGTAGGGGGTTGCAGAATTTCTGACATAATTGAATGCTTTCACAGCATTTTTTTCTCTAATACAGTTAGAAAACCATGTTGATGTTCACATGAATCACTTACGCCTTGACCATTTGTTTTTTGACTGGATCTACAGTTATATTTATGAACAAACGCGCGGCTTATGATAAATGGAGAAAATCCTGTGCGTGCATGACACAACGCTAAGCGTGCATGGGCTAGCCATTGCCGCAGAAAAATGTGACTTGAGCCTCATATTAGAATTACAAGTAAAAGCATCTTAGGACATTGAAATGAATTTATATTGAGATGGATACGTAAATAGCCAGTCGTAGCAATAGACCATGGTTTTTCACGAAGTAAAAGGAATTCGAATAGATTCAATGGATGATCTATATCATCTTTTGATATCATTGAAAAAATATGCTTCGACTCGAAAGATACCATGATGATATCTTGATATCTTCTTCAGATTATGATGTTTGGGAAATTGCTTGGCAATAATATAACCCCCACAAAATTTCCCTTCTATAATGACTGAGACACGAGCAATCGATGATGCCGATCTGTAACATGCTCTTGTTAGATTCTTTATCTGATCTAGATCAACTTGACTTTTAGATTCAAAGGTAGAACGTCATGAGCATACAACAGTAGTCAGAAGAACACTACGTGAATAATTAATCAGCACCTATTACGTTTCGCATAGAGCTGTATCAACTTTCAATCTGATATCCCATCTTACGGTGAAAGTCGAAGTTTCTCCCACTTTAACATAGCTTCAACAACTTCCTTTCAATTAGTTTCACAAGAATGAAAATATTAATATTTTCAATACTTTTATTCTCATTAGGGAATTGATGGGGTTTTCGAATCGTTATCTGGTCACCAAGGAGACCTGGTAGTCTTTCAAGAGAAATACTAATTGTCTGGTCCATTCGTAAACAGTCAAGAACATTCTTGATCTCATTTCTAAGTCAAAATCGGACATCATAGACTCCTCCTCGATGCTCAGTTGTGTATATAGGCCAAACCAAATACATTGTTGACAGGCCGAAATAACTTCATGTAGCCGATTATAATCCTAGCAATATTAGATACCTTGCTAGGTTCTATCCTCTCAATTGTTACCAAGCGTTTCAAGGCTTTGCTGAAAAATGTTTGACTAATCTTGTAACTTGTCGCTGTTGTGACAGTTCGCGTGCTCCCCGCAACGATAATAAACAGGTCAGACTTAAATTGGGAAGATGGAGCACCCAAGGTTTAGAAATAAGCCCATCAAATAGGTACATAAATATCTGCTCATTTATAAATGGATATAATTTATAGCAAAAAATAGTTGTGCCATCAGCTTACCTGATCAAGACGTCTCCAATCCTGAAGAGTATCAGGTTCCAGTATTAAACGTTGCACCCCACTTAAATCAGTAGCTATAAGGCCATTAGCACCAGGAATGCGCCAAGTACAACGAATATTCGCTCCATTACCTCCGGAATCTGCTCCACACACTGATGATTCTTCTACTGGCTCCAATGTAGTTGGTCAGCTTCTATCCATTTCAGTAGGAACTATCCAAAGGGTCAAAAAGAATCCAAAACAAATAGCTAAAATACACCACTATACAATGCTATTGAAAATTGCACCATGCCCAGATGCCAGCTAGGACACAGACCTACAACACCAAAACTAACTATAAAATAGAAAAATGAATGGAAAGATGTTTATAGCAATCTCATCATAAATAATATCTATTTATACATGAACAGCAATTTGTGGATATATTTGATGGTCTGATGGTCTTGATTTCCAAACCCCAAATTTAAGTTTTACCTCTTTATTATCATTGAGATTGGGGTTCGTCTGATGCAACCGAGAAGAGTTGCAGAATTTACTGGTTTAAAAAATTAGGAGAAAAGCTGTTTGATTACAAATGATAATCAGAAAAGGGGTACAAACTCCTCAGCAGGCTTCGTACATCTCCGTTATTTGGACCCACCGTTTAGAGACTAAATATGCACCAAATACGACGAAAAGGTGGGGCGAGCAACAAACGAAAACTCTAATATCGTATTCAGCATATTCCGAAGTACGGTTCGTGTTGACGCACAGTAAGCTTATTACTTAGACATTTTTATCCGCCTTTATTCAGCCATTTCCGAAATCATGCAAAGGAGACCAATTAAGTTAACGGGGAAGATCTGCAACTGACTGGAGAGGATCTCCACAGCTTGGCATTTTCCCCACCACAATCGTAAAGTTTTGTGAATCGCTAACTCGAAAGGTTGCGTGTCCGTTTATTGTTTGCCATTGTTAGTTGTTCCGATAACGGTTTTTGAGTTGGCGAGACGTGAAAAAAATTAAAGTCAGATGGTGAAAACGACATACGAAGTTTGATCCCCACATAACACCACTATTTTTTCGAGTGTGATGCTAGTGGAAATTCATTGCATACTAGTCCGTATTCGATAGTAGAGTTTGGAATACGAGCCTAAGCCAGACCCAGACCACCCCGTCGATCTCAGTTATGGCCTGAGCTGCAATTCAATTGTAGCCCACCAGAAAAAAATATCTCACCCAAAAATAGGCCAGCCGCGAAACACTGTCTTGGCTCCTTTCTTCCATTTCCGCATCAATTGGCCGCGCCATTCGGGTCACAGCCAGACGCACGAGTCAAATTTATTCCAGCTAGCGCTCTGGGGTACAGGGTGGATGACTTTCGTTTTCAGTATTATAACCGAAGCTGAGCAAACCAAGAATCAGATACAATGAAACAAAATGTAGACCACAACAGATAGACCGTTTTTCTTCAGTTAATTTTCACTTTATAAGGGAATGGGCCTCGATACACCCATACGGCCTGGAGAAAAGGGAACATTGTTCCATCTGTACAAGCCTGTGGTAATGCATAACGTGGCCAAATAGCGGCTTTTGGGTGAACTTTTCATTACACCACCATAGTCGTGGTGGCGTAGTGGTGTCTGTGTGATGGACAAAGAAATGCACTGAGCCTGAGTCATAAACACCATGAAAAATTCACTGTAATTCCCCCAAAACAAGCCAATTCTAACATCTCGTAACTTCATCTTGTCGACATCTGCAAAGGATCAAATATTCTCCGCTAGTCACAGTTTCGGCAACCTGCATCCAGCGGCAACGGGCTGCTATTGGCTGTTATTTCGCAGGGGACGAGACAGGCGGATTTTTGCGTATATTTTTCCCTCCTAATGCAGGCAGCTATGGGGAAGAGAATCACGGCGGTGTCGCGGCTTGGAATAGCCATTTTTTTGGTTCCAATCAAAAAGACAAATTCTTCGAGCAAAAGTTGTAGGTCCCCAGTGATAACGTCACCAATAATTCACCTGCTCTTTAAACATGGCTCGCACGTATCAAAATCTCGAAACCGCCAAGTGTGGACGTGAAATTTTTCCATTATGACGCGGCCCTGCTGTACATGCCCCACAAGCACGAAAGATGGGGCTCACCCCGGTCAACTGACGAGGTTGGCTGATGGATATAAAGTGGTGTTTTATATGAAATTGGGTCATTACGAGGTGGTGGCCGAGGGCAAACGCATTGTTTCCCTAAGTATATGCAATCTGGAAAATTTCTCTTGGGAGTCACTACCCCAAACAAACATGCCTTTTACCCCAATGACCAGCAGATGGTTAAATCTGGAGGGCAGCTGTCTTGGGATATTTAAAGGTTGGAATCCCCCGGATTCAAAGTAATGTTTTGTCTATTCAGTATCAAAAATCAAAATGGGTTTCCTCGACACCAGAATTGGTAAAAAATTAATTAACAAGGATGAAAAAACATCAGCCTCTACCGCCATGGCTGTCCTTATTGGTGGTTCCGCTGCTTTCGGTGGTATCTTGTACGGTTACGATACAGGTACTATCTCTGGTATCTTGGGTATGAAGTACGTCTTAGAACACTTCCCTGACAACAAGGAATCCTTCACCTCTGCTGAACATTCCTTGATTGTTTCCATCTTGTCCGTCGGTACCTTCTTTGGTTCCTTAGCTGCTGCTTTAGTCTCTGACAGATTTGGTCGTCGTTGGACCATCTTAGTCGGTACTTTCTTATTCTTCAACGTTGGTATCATCTTACAATGTGCTGCTACTTCCATTCCTTTGCTTTGTGCCGGTAGAGCTGTCGCTGGTTTCGGTGTTGGTCTTATTTCTTCCATTGTCCCGTTATACCAAGCTGAAACTGTTCCAAAGTGGATTCGTGGTGCCTTAGTCTCGTGTTACCAATGGGCTATCACCATCGGTATCCTTTTAGCCAACTGTGTCAACCAAGGTTCTCACGCTAGAAACGACTCTGGTTCTTACAGAATTCCAATTGCCATCCAATTGCTTTGGTCTTTGATCTTAGGTGGTGCTTTTATCTTCTTGCCAGACACCCCAAGATTCTACATCACCAAGGACAACACCGACAAGGCTCTTAGATCCTTATCTATCATCAGAAAGTTGCCAGTTGACCATCCAGAGATTGTCCAAGAGTACAATGAAATTAAGGCTAACCACGAGTTCGAGTTATCTTTCGGTGCCTCCACATGGTTAGACTGTTTCTCCAGATCAAACTCTCAATTAAAGAGATTGTTTACCGGTGTCGCTTTGCAAGCTTTCCAACAATTGACTGGTATTAACTTCATCTTCTACTACGGTACTTCTTTCTTCGCTGCTTCCGGTATCAAGAACCCATTCGTCGTCCAATTAGCCACTTCCATCGTCAACGTTGGTATGACTGTTCCAGGTATCTTCTTGGTTGAAATCTGGGGTCGTCGTCAATTGTTATTGGTCGGTGCTGCTTGTATGTGTATCTCTGAATTTATTGTCGCCATTGTCGGTGTTGCTACTCCAGCCTCTTCCGTCGCTCCAAACCAAGTCATGGTTGCCTTCACCTGTTTGTTCATCGCTTCTTTTGCCGCCTCATGGGGTTCTGTCGCTTGGGTTGTTTGTTCTGAAATTTTCTCCTTGAGAGTTAGACAAAAGTCCGTCGCCATGTCTGTCGCTTCTAACTGGCTTTGGAACTTCGGTATCGGTTACGCTACCCCATACATGGTTGACTCCGGTCCAGGTAACGCTGATTTGAAGACCAACGTGTTCTTCATCTGGGGTGGTTGCAACTTGTTGTGTTTCCTTTTCACCTGGTTCTTCATCTACGAAACTAAGAACTTGACTTTGGAAGAAGTCGATGAATTGTACGAAAACGTTCCAAATGCCTGGAAGTCTGCTGGTTTCATTCCAACCTCAAGACACTTTGATGCTGACGGTGCCTATACTCCAATTGAAAAGGCCGGTGTTGACAACGTTGAATCTGCTGGTGACTCTGTTTAAATTTGCCTTTAATGATTACAGTGCGTTAGCTCATGATTATGTTTTGCTAAAGTTTGTTAATGTGATTACGATTTGTTATCTATTATTTGTAGTTGTAATCTGCAACATTCATTTTGCAGTCAATGCTAATACCGCCGCACTGCAACAACTGGCACCGTGTGTGAACCAGATGTATAGTTGACAGCACAACGATATGCCATTGTAGATGAACTAAGTTGGTGTAATTAAGATCGAAAGTGTATAAACTTTGATAGAGCGGATTAACAGAGAAGAGGACTTTAGATATGCGAAAGAAGTGGAAATATCAAAAAACTAGTGCTGTGTAAGGGGTGGTGTACGTGACTCGTACAATCTTCTTTATGTAATCTCTAGCTTCTTATGTGACTCTTGTATACAGTCCATTGACTAAATCTATATTAAAATCGTATAGTTCGTTCCTTGCTAGCTTGGAGCCGTCAGAGATATTATGTGATGTGTTTGAATATGAGTTGCAACGTTACAGTTGTATGCCACGATGTATTTAATCTCAGTATTTAAGCTCCGTATTGAATCTATATATGTAGGTGGAATTGAGATTTTTCATTCAAATGAAGCCTAAGATCGTTCACCACTCGACTGTATGATTTGATTGGTCTTCGTTCCTATCTTGTGCATTGCACAAGCTATTCCGTCGTTGGTCGGTGCTTGATTGGGAGACATATATCCTCAATGTGATGAACCTCCTTCCTCTTTTTGTAATTGTACATATCTATATTTTATTAATTATTTCTTTAGTGATTTAGAATAAGCTTGAGATAGTCGTCCGGTAACCAGATGGTTTCTCATCGGCTGCGCATCAAAAGACGCGTCAACTACTTCATTATATCGAAGACATAGAGAGAGAGAGGATATTCACAGATCAACAAGAAAATGGGTATTAAAGGTATGTACTCGTTCCAGATTATCACTCTCACATATTAATTTTCCAGGACTTACACAATTGATCTCTTCGAACGCACCAACTGCCATTCGTGAGGCCGAGATCAAATCCTTCTTTGGAAGAAAAGTGGCTATTGACGCCTCCATGTCCCTTTATCAATTCTTGATTGCCGTCAGACAACAGGATGGGTCGCAATTGACGAACGAGAACGGTGAAACAACCTCGCATCTAATGGGTATGTTCTACAGAACATTGAGAATGATAGACAACGGGATCAAGCCCTGTTACGTGTTTGACGGTAAACCGCCTGTTCTCAAGGGTGGTGAATTGGAAAAGAGATTGGCCCGTAGAGAAGAGGCCACGAAACAGATCGAGAATTTGAAGGAAACGGGCTCAACGGAAGATGTCACCAAATACGAAAAGAGATTAGTTAGGGTGACAAAAGAGCAAAACGAAGAAGCCAAGAAATTATTGGAATTGATGGGCATTCCGTATGTGAATGCGCCTTGCGAGGCGGAGGCCCAATGTGCTGCTTTGGCCAAGGCTGGTAAAGTGTATGCCGCCGCTTCAGAGGATATGGACACATTATGTTACGAGACGCCGTATTTGTTGCGTCATTTGACTTTCTCGGAAGCCCGTAAGTTGCCAATCCACGAAATAGATACAAAAGTGGCCATGCAGGGATTCGAGATGGACCAGAAGACATTTGTCGATTTGTGTATTTTACTTGGTTGCGATTATTGTGAAACCATCAAGGGCGTGGGTCCTGTGACTGCATTGAAAATGATGAAGGAACATGGTTCCTTAGAGAAGATTGTGGAGGCCATAGAAGAAAATCCAAAGTCAAAATACAAGGTTCCCGAAAACTGGCCCTACAAGGAAGCCAGAGAGTTGTTCTTGAATCCAGAAGTTGCAAATCCCGACAAAATAGACTTGAAATGGAAAGAGCCGGATATGGAGGGATTGATTCAATACATGGTGAGAGAAAAGGGATTCGCCGAGGATCGTATTAGATCTGGTGCAGAGAGATTGAAGAAGGGATTGAAGGGTGGTGTTCAAGGAAGATTGGATGGATTTTTCTCGGTTGTTCCCAAGACTCCAGAACAATTAGCTGCCCTGAAAAAAAGGGCTGCTGAAGCGGACAAAAAGAAGGGAGCCAAGAAAGGAAAGTTCTCCAAGAGAAGATGACAAGGACGTGTATATTAGTTGGTCGTGGACCAGGGACCAGAGAATGCTCAGTTGAGATTTGTAGAAGATTCTAGTATTTCGCAAAATAGGGATATTACAAATCTCATACAATCATTAGATAAAATGTAAATTATATCTCTTTGTAGGCTCAGAGTAATAGATAGAATATCACGTGACACATTACCTTGGTCAAGTATAAGATAATATAAATAGAGAAAAATTTTGAACGATTTATTATCGTTTTAATTTCATATAAGGGGAAAGACAGACATATATAAATAGAGAAAAATATTGAATGATTTATTTTAATTTTATATAAGGAGAACAATAGACAGATCAACCAGTTCCCTTTATAATGATGACATAATCTCGGCTCCACACGACTCAAGATGGCGATCATAAGAAGTTGATGCAAATAAATCTCCTTCAAGTTTATTCTACATCATAAATCAATATGGCGGATTATTTGGCAACTATATACGGTACAGAATCTGACAAGGTCAACTGTTCCTTTTACTACAAAATTGGAGCTTGTAGACATGGAGAGAAATGTTCTAGAAAACATATAAAACCCACTTTCTCTTCGACCATTCTCTTGCCCAATTTATACCAGAACCCCAAGATGAGCCAGAACGAGCAGATGAATGATAAGCAATTACAAGAGTCGTTTGATTTTTTTTTCAAGGACATTTTCCTTGAATTTGCCAAGTTTGGAGAGATTGAGGAATTGATTGTGTGTGAGAATATCAATGACCATCTTAATGGGAATGTTTATGTGAAATACAAGGACGAGGATGAGGCGGCAACGGCGGTTAGACTGTTGAACTCTAAATGGTACTCTGGTAAGCCGGTTTATTGCGAATTATCGCCCGTCAACAACTTTGCAGAGGCCAACTGCAGACAATTCGAGTTGGACAATTGTAATAGAGGAGGTCTTTGCAATTTCATGCATGTGAAGAAACCAACGAAAAACTTGCAGAAGGAACTAAACAAATCGCTTAGAAAATACTATCTATTGAAGGAATTGAAGTCTTTGGAAGAGGATGAGGATAAGAATGTTTCCTGGAAGGGCGAAGAAGATGCAGCAAGAGTGCCTGTCCATGGATGAAAAACACGGGTGTTGAGGAAAGAAAGTTATATGGGAATTAATGAAATCAATACGTTGCTCGGTAACAAGCTGGATCAAATGGTCTTGTTCGGTGAGTGCATGACTTAAATAAACGAATTATAAAGGTTTGTATTGTTTGTATCATCAGTTGCTCAACTTATGGCACTCTCTGATATTGACATCTTTCTTGTATTACAATCTTTACAACCACGAATTGGCTAACTAACATCTACTCGTTGCGACCTGCAATCCTGTTTCAAGTGTTGTCCTATTGAAGAATGGGAACTACAGAACGGGGTGTACCTCAGCTCTTTGTAGTAAGACATCTGATTAGAGCATTATTAATGAAGAAATCTATTAAAACTACTAATTTGCGGCCCACAATAACCGCAGATGATATGCACCCCATACTTTGCATAGATACGGAGTAGCAGTTGAATTACGAAATACAAGCCTTTGATAAGAACGGCTGAATATCGCAAAGCATTGCAACATCGGCAATATCTCCAAACTTTCGAACACTGCCACACTTCACCACCACACTTTATTACCCTAAGGTTCGGTTGCTTCCCCATTGCCTGATCCGATGGTGTTTGCACGTCATCGGTATTATGTATACGAATAGATAAGCAATTGAAGCGAAACGTCATTACAAAAAGTGCAACATGAATGAAGAATGATCAGAACGTTTAAAAAATACAAATCCAGAAGAGGCTCGACTGCCTCGGAAACGAGCCCACAGTTGGAGTCGACCTCCTCCACGCTCCAGCATTATACCACCACTCCAGAGATACTACAGTCCATCCCAGATGACGACATCTCCATCTTTTCGAAAGCAAGCGACGAGACGTTGTTGTACAATAAAGGCGATTATGTCAAATTGCAGAACTCGTACGAGGCAAACTTCACCAGTTATCTACCTTATGTCCTCAGACACCCCACACAGTCCGAATCGCCAGACAATTCGTCGGATTCCACCATTTTCGACGAGTCCATTGTTCCCGTGAGGATCATGCACAAGGGCACCAAGGAGTTCAATTACAAGAGAAGTTTTGCCATTGCGAGCGAGATCTTCAAGCCCGGCGTGCTAGTGTTCCCATCCGACAAGTCGCTCGATTTGTTCAAACAGATCAAGAAGAACCAGGGCAGCTCCTACACGAATCTGGACATCCAGGGCATCAACAGCATCAAACACATCATTCCACCGAGATACAAGGCAAAAGGTGTGGGTCTTCCGTTGTTCCGAGTCAATTCCCCCCATTTATCGTCGCTTCGGAAAAATTGTCCATTTCTCATTATCAACAAGTTCAAAGAGAAGCCGTTGACGAACGATGTTGGGGAGGAGGAGACTTTTGTGTTCTGCAGGGCATATTCGAAATATTGCAAAGTGGGTGCCAAGAGATATCTCTTGGAATTCACACCCGATCCCTGTGACGAATCAAAGAACTTCCAGGTGGTGATGTTTGATCACAACTTCAATCCTTATTGTGATGCTTTGTACAAAAATACCCGGTTTCGTTGGGTCGGGACGTCCGTGACAACGGTTCTACAGGGCAGTCGCAAGATACAATTAGTTGTGTTGGATGAGTCCAAGCCGTCCTTGGTGGATAATATCACTTCAGACTTGAAGCCCGATCCAGATAGCCCCTTGTTCAAGTCTACTGAATATATATCCAGTATCTATGGATCCATCAATTTTTTGAGTCTTCAGAAATATTTCTCTTCCAGTATCCCCCCCTTTGGCGTGTTCAAAGATGAGAATATCCATATCGTACCCAAGAAAGTTGCGAAAGTAGGATATGTTGAGGTCTACGAGCCAGATCCGAATATCATCGAGACCGATGGTGAGATTGATCCCGAGGAATTGGCGTCACGGCCTAGAATCAGTATGAACAGTAGTTTATCAGTAAGCGAGGATTCCATGGTTTTGCTATGCATGTCAATGGTTTTAAGAGAACAGGAAGTAAAGAAGAATCCCGGCGTGAGCAAGAGACTTACTGCCACGGGACCTTTCTTTGTTGCCCCTACTCCTTTTGGCACTACTTTCTACTAGATATATAGGTAATCAGCTGGGGAGTTCGGGTTTGTATTTTGGTTAGGTTAAATTATGATTTATGCGCATACAGTAGGTCAAAAAAAAAAAA